>JAVKPL010003022.1:0-18925 GCA_032173675.1 Gastrolobium villosum
TACCCTCTCAGTTTGCATCATGGGGGCATCTCTAGTGTATGAGTCGTTGCACTGTTAACTTGGAGAGCCATCGTAGTCGTTCACACCACCACCCTTTTTTTGTTTCACATTGCACCTGAGACCCCTTGCTAAGCCTTAGTCTATACAATTGTTGTCTAAGGAAACCCTATATCAATCATCACACCCTCTTGGGGTTACATACGTGGCTCCCATACCACTCCAACTATTCATTGGCACCGTCTATACGAAGAGGTAAACTCCAATTCCCATCTCTTTACCAGAAGTTATGAGAAAGGTAGGAACTCCTTTTTTCATTCTAGCATAATTACCATAGTCCTCATCAGCAGAATAACTCAACCTCGAGCAGTCATTCCTGACGGTCACGTTCAAACCGCCCATTCAGACTATGCACCCTCTATTCAGCCAGCCCCAGCTTCTCAAGCTACGCCGGCGACATTCAGACTAGCAATGACCTTTCCACATAAGGTTACCACTATCGTCGCTGTTGCTGTACACCTGACTACCCAACGCCAAATAGAAGAAAGGAGGAGAGACATTACCCTCCTCTGTCATACCGCCCACTTCAACCCTCAGCCAGGCCTATAGGAAGTACAAGCAGAATGCATGGATCCAGTCCTACCACCTCCACATCAGATCCACTATGGGATGCCCCAACAAATCCCAGTCGGCCAAGGTGAACTACCGGTCAGCATACAACAAGTACCATCCCAGCCGCAACAAAGCCAACCAGCCATTATACATGGTCTATCGGTCGTCACCAGATATCCTCCACACCCATTTCCTTATCAAGTAGTTGTACCAATGCCACAACCTCATTCACACATGTTGTGCAACCTGAAGTCGCCAGAGCTCCTCACCCTGCCTATGTTGTACCTACCAATCATCTGCTCGCCCAACCCCAAGTCTCATACATAATTCCAGATGCACAACAACAACTGAATAACTACCCGCTCAGACCATTAACCTTTTACTTTGTCCACAACGAGCTCGGAGCACTACAACTAGCCCTCCAACATGATGGTCTACGACGCCAAGACAGATGACTTTTGGCTACCGAGATCACTTCCTCCAACCCCTTTGGATGTAACAAGCCCCTGACCGACGCACTGCGATTGACTCCTATACCGATCGACTTCATAGGGCCTTCTAACATCCCCACGTATGTTGGATATTTTGACCCATTTGAGTGGATATAGAAATTCGATGCAACCATGACTTTACATGGGGAAACAGATCTCCTCATGTGCAAAACTTTTGCTACATTTTTGGGTGGAAAAGCACTCATGTGGTACACCAACTTGCCGATCGGAAGCATTTCCTCTTGGGATGACTTGACAAACAAATCCCAAACTCAGTTTGCTACAAGCAGACTTGTACCTAAGTTCGTTCACTCACTCGAGACGATACGACAATAACCTAGGGAGTCCCTTAGGTCATACCTGGACCGCTTCGATAAAGAAGCATTGCTGATTAATGGTCTTGACCCCAAAGTCTAAGTCCATATCCTTCTCTCTGGTTTACATTAAGGACCCTTCACCTACGAAATAGTTCGGCACGAAGTAACAGACATAGAAGGAGTTAAAAAGAAAGCTCAGGAGTTTATGAGGATTGAAGAGTATAAGGGCAGCCGGGCAGACGAAAACCCCGGGCGAGATGGGAAGAAAGGGAAGAATAAAATGCAAATTGACGAAGAGAAAAAATCTCAAAAACCCTCAATTAGACACACCAATCACACATCTACCAGAGCCCCTAGTTCTCGTGTTTTTCGGGAGGTTATGCTAATTTTTTTGGTATAAAGTGAGAATTGAACACATAACTTAATATAACCTACCCAATCCGGCAATCCCCTCACCACTAAACCAATCCTAGCGACTTCTAATGCTAATTTTATTAGTATAATTATAAAAGATGAATAAATTAAATATCATTCAAATGCTTTTTAATTAGAACTTACAAGAATAATATAATGTGTTTTATAAATAATAAAAACTAGTACTTGAATGGAACTTCGATATGTATTTTATTTTTTCTCTATTTGAAATCAATATATGTAATAAAATGTATTCCTAATTTATTAAAATTTAATTAAGTTTAATGACTCTATTTTTAAAAAAAATTAAAATGACTATAAAAAATAAAAAAATTGAAAGGTTGAAAAATGTTAAAGTGTGAAAACAATATGAAAGAGAGAATACAAAATCAATAAAGGAAAACAAAATGAAATAATAACTTTAAAGAAATAAGAAATAAAGATATATATATATATATATATATATATATATATATAAATCATCACATTTGTACTAGAGTGAAATTCTAACCATTTTCACCAAAAAAAAAAGAAATTCTAACCATTATTTAAGACACATTATTTTAGTTATTATATTAATTCTATGGGTAAAGTGAGTCTTACGCTCCGGGATAAAAAAATATCTCCCCATTGACTCATTGATTTATGTGAGACTCATGATTTGTTGTCTCAGTGGTTGGAGATAGTGACTCTCCTACAACATAAGAGTCACTTTACAATAATTTTATTTATATATTTATTATATATTTTTACATAAATTAACTTCAATCGATTCAACTAATGACCCAATATCCCAATTCGAGTTTAATAACATTGTTAATGAAACATAGGCATAGTTAACCATATTTTATATTGACCAATTCACTCCGGAGTATGGTTATCTTTTAATGGGTACTATATTGTAAATTTTATTATATCCAAATTCAAAAATAATGTAATGTTTATAATTTTAATATTCAAAAATCGTAAAATACCTTATCATATCTAGGAAGATATTTCCCATTTTAAATAAAATATTTATTCTTTAAGAAATATTTATCGTTAGTTATTTATTTAAAAATTTAAGAATATAAATATAAAATAAAAATTATGAATTGGGAAATTTAAAAACACGTAAGTAAATGAGTCGCCATAAATTCAAGTGCCGAGATGAGATCAATTTTCATTTTTACAATCTTTCTTTATGTCTCAAGCTCAATGTCATATCGAACTAAATAATTTGATTTTAAAAAAAATAGAATACGATTTGGTTTCAAAACCATTTAAAAAAATTAATTTTTATGAACTGAATTTAATTGGTTGCTTATTTGTTTTGTTTAATTTGGATCTTTTACACATCCCTTATCCAAATATTCTTTTGTTGATTGGGTGGGGAATAAATTTTTGTAGACTCAGTGCATCTAGAGCATTACACATTAGAGGAGAGACACAAAATTTGACAGAGAAAAAAACTGTAACTGACATGTAATATTTTGATCGGTGGGATGCACTAAATCTTTGGTGCAAGAATATCACATTTATTCTTGCTGGGATTGGCTTCCCAACTCCTTCACTGCTAAATTACTTTCCAAATAAACAGAGGAGAGAGGATTCCACATACATAACCGTACTAAGAGAGGCATACGAAAGTTAAAATGGGGGAAGCAATCTGAAAACACAAAAATAGGAGATCCGGATGGTATGCGCTCAGAGATAATGTATATGCCCAACTTACTAGGCTATATGCCGAGGTCCCAATCACTGCGCACCAGCAATAGGCTTTATAACCAGGGGGTGTTGTGTGTGCACAATGAGTGGAATAAGCTAGGCGATTCAGAGGTGTGTACCTGAGATGTTTAGGTGCTTATTTATAGAGGTACCTGGCTCGGCTGCTGAGCTCCGTTGTTGAGATCGAGTCCGATTTGGTCGGCCTCAACGGGCAGATATGGGTCAGTTAGGATTTGGCCATATCCCTCATCCGAGATATTCTCGGAGGGCGGTTGGCTGAGGTCCATCCGTAACAGTTGCCCCCCAGCTCGGTATTCTGGAAGTCGGAATGCCGAGATTCTATGGTTAAGTCAGCCGTTCTTCATCTTGCCTTTTATTCCACGTGTAAACTATGTCGGAGGTCGTAACTCTTCGAACCTTGTTATGATTTTGGATTAAATTTGTTGGATCAGTGGATTTCGGATGTCGGAACCCTTGAGATGACGTTTCGAGTTTCTGACTTTTCGTCTTATTACCACTTTTTGTCCCTTCGTCTTACTCCTGCAGTGACGGTTACAACAGGACACGCGTACTCCCCTTACTGGCCGTTCCGCGCATTGGGCAGGAGAGCTAGTCTGAGCCTAGAGTAGGCCATGATTGCGAGCATTGATTGCAGGTAGGTGGTGCAGGACGTGCGAGGTGTGCAGGGTGGCGAAAATCCTTTTTTGCCCCTGATGCTTCAAACGTTTGAGATGCCAACCTTTGGTCTTCCACCCCCTCAGCCCTATAAATATACCTCAGTCCATTTCCACCTCTTCTTTCCTGTTCTCTTGCGTCTCCTGGGGTTGGGTTTTTCTGCACATTTGAATTTTCTGCACCTTTCTTCCATCTGTTCCAGTGTTCTTACCTTGGCCATTTCCTCTACCCAGTTTCGCATCAGGTAACTTTCTTTCTTGTAGATTTCTGTGCTTTTTGTTCGTTTTATATCTGGTAGGGAGTGTTTTTTGTCTTACCCACCCTTTTAAGTGGGTAATGGACGCTCCTGGTAATTCTAGTGGTCGAAATGAGAGTGGAGAGGTATCTGAGGAGATGGTAGATAGGTTACCGCGATCTGTGCAATACTGGTTCTACGGTAGGGAGTATACTGAGGAGGAGAGGCTTGAGCAGCTTCTCCGAAGTCAGCGAGGAGGTCGTCAGACCTCCAGAGGTGCTCGTGGTAGGAGAGGTAGAGGTCGGAGTCGGAGGGGACGCAGGGGTGAATACCCCCAACCATCTTTTACTAGGGGTGCGTCCTCCTCGATTCCTCAGGCTTCAACCTCCGGGCCGAGCTTCTTTTCCGAGCCCGTTCCCTTGTCCTATATTCTTCCTCCTCCACCCTTTGGGCAAGGTTCGGGGTCTGTTTTAGATCGGATCCCACCTTTCCAGTTGAGTAATAGTTCTTCCAGCATCTCTTCATCCGAGCTGGGTTTTCCCAAATCGGAAATCCCCACTACTTTTGATGACTCGGCATCCAGTCAGGTGCCCTTCGTCGATCTTCTTAGTAGTTCTGACGACTCTATCCCTTTTTCTTGGAGTCCAGGCCCGTTACCATCTGATTTAGATGATTCTGGGTCAAGTCAGGTTGATTATATTTCTGACCCGACTCCTTCGTGTTCCAGGGACCTGACAATGGACAATTCTGATGTCAACGAATGGGTTCTTCTAGAAATCCTTCGTATGCGGTCAGTCATGACTCCAGCCGACGTCTCCCAGCTTCCTCTTGGGAATCCTGAGGGGGTCGACCTTCTTCCACCGGGCGATTTTCCGATATGCGCGGGCCCCATATCAGATGAGCCCTGCTTCTTCTTTTTCTACCGGGATCTGGTCACCAAGGTCGGAATCCGGTTTCCATTCACCAACTTCCAAATGGCCGTGCTGCGCCGGATTCGAGTGGCGCCTTCCCAGCTTCACCCAAATTCATGGGCTTTCATCCGAGGTTTTGAGCAGCTGTGCTCTTACCTCTTTATTCCTTGTACAGTCCCCCTTTTTTACTTCTTCTTTGATGTATATACGGCTCGGAGTGGTGCCGAGTTGAAAGAGAGGAAAGGGTGGGTTACCTACCGAGGTACCCCTGAAAGGGGACTTTTCATCCCTTACTCTCAATCCTTCAAGGGCTTTAAGAATGCCTATTTTAAGGTGGCTTCCCGTTCCGATTCCCTTCCTTGGTTTGGCAAGGAGCTGCTAGATGATGGGAACTTATTGTGCCACTTCGAGCTGTATTGGACGCGAAAACACTATCGACGTCGTCCAAGTCACTACGCTACTCCTGTGTCCGCGCTTTCCAGAGCTGAGAGGTTAGCGGCACGGATTTTACTTGAGTACACTGACGACTATGGCGTCATTGACTTAAGTCGGATAGTAAATAAATTTGGAGATGATGCTATTTATGAATTTGGTATGTATGTCAAGTTTTTCATTTATTTTTGACAACAACCTTCTTGGTGCTTTTTAACACTGCATTTTCTGATTTTCAGTTGGCATGACTTCGGCGGATTACAAGAAGTATCTCCCCAAGCGAGCCGGCAAGGGCAAGTCGCGAGAGGCTGCCCCTTCTGAGCCCGAAGCGTCGAAGCGACGGCGGGTGGACATGATTTTGGGGGAGGACCCACCTGCCGACGAGGTGGTTCCAATTGATGTCTCCTCCCCACCACCAAGTCCAGCTCCGGTTCCAGCTCCGATTCCTGCTTCTCAGTGGACCCAGGGGCCCCTCCTCAGCTTGGAGCCAGGGGAGCTATGGAAGACGGGCGTTTCTGACCGTCTCAGGGCGGCTCTGAAGCCTCCCCCTGGTCTTTTTCTGGATTCTGGCTTGACCTCTTCTGTGAGGGTTATGCTAAAGCGCATGGAGGAGGACGCCTTAAAGACGACCTCACTAATCCAGATATTTCAGGACCTCCTCCAGAATCTGGACCAGGCGAATGCGGCCAAGTCATCCCTCTCTGCTAAGGTCGCAGAGTTAGAGCAATCTAAGTCTGCCCTGGAAGTTAAATTTGAGGATCTGCAGAAAGAGGTGGAGACGGCGAAGGAGGACCTGCGCCTCTCAAATTCTAAGGTCGGTGAGCTGAACGCCGAGAAAGAAGCCCTTACCCAATCTTTGGGGGGTAAAGATGTCCAACTGCGAGCGCTTCAAACTCAGCTCGACCAAAAGACTGCCGACTTTGAAGAGGCCAGGGACGCGGTAGTTAACGCGGCTGTCCAAGCTTTTGACAACGCCATCGCTCAGGCCCGAGTTCTCAACCCAGGGCTCATCGAAGAGGGCATGGACGTGTCCTACGAAGTAAAGGACGGCGTTATTACTCCGGGTTCTCCTGGTTCTGATGAAGAGGCTGAGGCTGGGGCCTCCTAATTTCTGTTTCCCTAATATTTTGTAATCATTGCCGTTTTTCGGCTAACAATATTTTGTAATCATTGCCGTTTTTCGGCTTAGCTTTTATTATGAACAAACTTTGATTAATCCGAGCTCGTCTACTTTTACCATATTGGCTTTATTTCTATTTACTTTTATGGCTTGCGAGTCGCTGACGTCCGATCTAAAAATGTTAATTCCTTTTTCGAAGGTTCATTTCTTTAGCGATCGTGACATACATGTCGGAATCAAAAACAACTGCTCATCTATTCATAATAAGACTTGTTACAAATCCGAGCTTTTCAGCCCGCTTATTTGCTTTAAAATCAAATCAAGTACAGTCCGAGCTCCATGGCTCGTTTTATTTGTGGACTTTGGCCATGTCTTCATACCTAACTGTAATAGGTTTTCAGCTTGTCGGCATTCCAAGTTCTTTTTACTGGCTTCTTTGATAGTGTTTCCAGAGTGTAAGCTCCCTTTCCGAGGTTGTCCTTGACCCTGTAAGGGCCTTCCCAATTTGCTGCGAGCTTCCCATCTTTGGCATTCTTGTTGCCGATGTCGGCTCTTCTCAGGACTAGGTCGCCACTCTGAAATGACCGAGGTCTTACTTTCTTATTAAACCTAGCCGTAACTAGGCGCTTGGCCATCATATTTTTGTATCTGGCGTTCTCCCTGCACTCGTCCAACAGGTCGAGCTCAATTAGCAGTGCTTCATCATTTTGTCCCTCCGTGCCTTGCAGTCTTTGGGCCCTTCTCCAGGACGGTTCTCCGATCTCAACCGGAATCATTGCTTCGCACCCGTATGTTAGCCTGAAGGGGGTTTCTTCTGTTGCTGATTGAACACTGGTTCTGTACCCCCATAAGACTAGGTGTAACTGCTGTACCCAGTTTCCTTTGGCCTCGTCAAGCCTTTTCTTGAGTCCGTTGATTATTACCTTGTTAGCAGACTCGGCTTGTCCGTTGGTCTGGGGATGCTCCACTGAGGCGAAACGGTGTTTTATTTTGAAGTCGGACATGAGTTCTTGGAACTTCTTGTCAATGAATTGAGTTCCGTTGTCGGTTACAATTTCTGCAGGGATTCCAAACCGACTTACCAGGTTCCTTTCGAAGAAGCGTCGTATTCTGGCCGAGGTGATGGTGGCCAGTGGTTCAGCCTCAATCCATTTGGTGAAGTAGTCGACCGCGACTATCAGCCACTTTAGTTGTCCTTCGGCAGCAGCAAAGGGTCCTAAAAGGTCCATACCCCATTTAAAAAATGGCCAAGGTGCCGTTATGGTCTGCAATTCCTCTGGGGGTGCATGTATTATCAGCGCGTGCTTCTGGCACTGCTCACATCGCTGAACATGTTCCGTGGCGTCAGCCGCCATTGTTGGCCAGTAATACCCAGCTCTTAAAGCCTTTTTGGCCAATGCTTTGCCCCCCATGTGATGTCCGTTGATGCCTTCATGGATCTCGGATAACACATATTCAACTTCGTTTTTGTCGAGGCACTTCAACATGGGTGCGTAGAAACCCTTTTTGTAGAGCTGACCCTCTACTATGGTGAAGCAGGCCGAGTTCCTGACCAGCCTTTTTGCCTCTTTGGAATCATCTGGCAGGGTTCCTTTTTCAAGGTAAGCCACGATTGGTCTCCTCCAATCTTCAGAGTCGGTAGTTATCATTAGGACGCATGTTGGTTCCAAAATGCTTTGCTGAATGACGGTGCGGTGGTTGCCGGGTCCTTTTGAGCTTGCTAGTTTAGACAGGATGTCGGCCCTGCTATTCTCATTTCGAGGGATGTATTGGATCATTACCTCGTCGAACTCGGCAAACAGTTCCTTAACCCTTTGGAGGTACTTCATCAGGAGAGGGCCCTTGGCTTGGTACTTTCCCTCGACTTGGGAAGTGACGACTTGAGAATCGCTCATGATTTTGATTCTTTTTGCTCCGTGCTCTCTCACCTGCATAATCCCAGCGATAACCGCCTCATACTCTGCTTGGTTGTTTGAGGTCGGAAATGCCAGGTGGAGCGAATGCTCGATTGATACTCCTTCCGGGCTTTCGATGATCACTCCCGCGCCGCTTCCTTTAGAATTTGAGGATCCGTCTACGTACACGGTCCAGATATCCTCTTCCGACTTCTCCTGTTCGTTGCCCGGGGTGAGCTCCAAGATGAAGTCGGCAAGTGCCTGTGACTTTATTGCTGGTCGAGGTTCGTACATTAAATCGAACTCGGATAGCTCGACAGCCCAATTGATCATCCTCCCAGCCAGGTCAGGCTTATGTAATATATGCCTGATAGGCTGGTTTGTCCGCACTATGATCCGGTGGCTTTGGAAGTAAGGTCGGAGCCTTCTTGCCGTTGTTAGCAAAGCGAATGCCACTTTTTCTAGCTTCTGGTATCGGAGTTCTGGTCCCTGCAACGTACGTCCAACGAAGTAGATTGGGTGCTGGTGATTGTCCATTTCCCGGACTAAGACGGCACTGATAGCTTCCTCACCCACAGACAGGTACAGGACCAGCGTCTCTCCGGGCTCTGGCTTTGTTAGAACGGGAGGGGTAGCCAAGCAAACTTTGATGTTGTCGAATGCCTTTTGGCACTATTCCCCCCAACCAAATTCCGCCTCCTTCTTGAGGAGCTTGAAGAACGGCAGTGCCTTCTCGGCTGATTTTGGGAGGAATCTGGTCAAGGCGGCAAGGCGGCCTGTAAGTTGCTGGACCTCCCTTTTATTTTGTGGCTGCTTCATTTCCAACACCGCCCTGCATTTGTCGGGGTTTGCCTCGATTCCTCGGTTTGTAAGCATGAACCCCAAGAATTTCCCAGCTGGTACTCCAAATGCGCATTTGGCTGGGTTCAGCCTGATCTTCCGAGCTCTTAATTGCTCGAAAGTTTCTCCGAGGTCAGCGATGTGCGCTGAAGTGCTTATTGACTTGACAATCATATCATCAATGTAAACCTCCAGGTTTCTTCCGATCTGAGTCTGGAAGACTCGGTTCATCATTCTTTGATAAGTGGCCCCAGCATTTTTGAGGCCAAATGGCATAACATTATAACAGAAATTCCCTTTTTCCGAAATAAAAGCCGTCTTATCATGGTCATCCGGGTGAAGGGGAATTTGATTATACCCTGAGTACGCGTCCATAAATGAAAGCAACTGGAAGCCGGATGAGTTGTCCACTAGTTGGTCGATATTGGGCAAAGGGTAGGAGTCCTTTGGGCAGACCTTGTTGAGGTCTGTGTAGTCGACACAAATTCTCCATTTTCCGCTTGGTTTCTTAACCATTACTACATTTGACAGCCAGGTGGTATACTGTATTTCGCGAATGAATCCAGCCTCCAAGAGCTCGTCCACATGTTCGTTTAGAGCCTGGCGTCTGTCTGCTCCAATCTTTCTTTTCTTTTGGGACACCGGCTTTGCTCCTGGATACATCGATAGCCTGTGGCAGCAAAAGGCTGGGTCAATCCCAGGAATCTCGGAGGCCTTCCAAGCAAATACGTCGGAATTGGTCTTTAGGAATTCTACGAGCTCGTCCTGAAACTCTAACTCCAGAGACTTTCCGACCTTGGTGTAGCCTTGGCCATCACCGCGGATCTCGACTTCTTGTAGTTCGCCCTCGGGTTGTGGTCGAGGCGATTGAAGCTCCTCTCGCATGTCGAGCTCGACTAGGTTGACCTCTCTGCTGGACGGTCTGAGGACTCGGTGGCTTGATCCTTCCCCCCTTGTCCGAGGAGGGGATGCCGGATCCCCATGGTGGGACCGAATTGTCTCATAATAGCACTCCCTTGACTCTCTTTGATCTCCAGGAATTGTGATTATTTCAAGGTTGTGTCCTGGCATTTTCATGAGTTGGTGCTTGGTGGATATCATCATGTCCCACTCGTGAATAGTGGGACGTCCAATGATTACGTTATAAGAGGAGGAGGTGTCCACTACCACAAACCGAACTCTCTCAGAACGGAAGGATTCCTTCGTCCCGAGGGTCAGTTTGAGGTCGATATAGCCTTTTGGTGGAGATGCGTATCCGTTGAAGCCTAGAAGCTCGGTGACGCATGGCTTTAGCTCCGTTGTTGAGATCGAGTCCGATTTGGTCGGCCTCAACGGGCAGATATGGGTCAGTTAGGATTTGGCCATATCCCTCATCCGAGATATTCTCGGAGGGCGGTTGGCTGAGGTCCATCCGTAACACAATCTAAGATTGTTATTTTAGGGTTGCCTAGGTTTCATTTAATGAGGATCCATCAGCTATATTCTGGACTGTAAGTATTCCATTGTAATAAAATGCTAATTATTTTACTAACTTATACATATTTGTACTCGGCCCTTTTTGGGCCACTGTGATTCTAACTTTAAAATAAAACAAACCATGGTTTATCATTATGGATTTGATGAGGAAGCGGTAATTTCACTTTATGCAGATCTCAACCATTTAAAGTATATCATTTCATGCACCCGCAGACCCACTTGCAGGTAAATGCCCACAAATGCGGATATAAAATTTTTTGTTTTAATTTTTCTTTTCTTTTCTTTTCTTGTTTGCAGATTTTTATTTATTTCTTGATTCAATATATATATTAGGAACAAATATTTTTTTAAGTCACTAACAAAAAACATGGTTCCCATTTTAGTCCTTTACAAAAAAAATTAGTCTCGAGGTCCCTAAAAAATTTAAAGGGGATCAATTTAATTAAAATCGTAGTCCCTCACAAATTCAAAAAAGACCTACATTAGTCCCTCAAAAAGATCAAAATGGGTCCACTTTGAATTTTATAGGGACAAGGTGACTAATTTTTTTTTATAATGGACTAAAGTGGGGATCAAATTTTTTATAATGTACAGATAGTGTTGACTTTTTTATTCATTACTATAAAATAGAATGATGATGTATGTATGTACTGGAGTATATTCTCATATATGTTTTAGAGGATTGGTAAGATTTAGAGGGGAAAATAATTGGTCAAACTATTGTCTGCAGCTTGCTATGGAAGCAACTAGATTATGAGCGGGTTCAAGCATTCATTTAAATTTTTTTTACAAAAAAAATTTTCTGGGCATTATGTTTATGAAAATATGAATTTCTGAAAACCAATTTTGTTCTTTTATGATTAATCCTAAGGTAGAAGACACAAATTGTTGAATGTTTACATTTCAATGGAATTTCAACCGAGAAACGCTGCGATTAAGCGTAACTTCCTGCTACTAGTTCAAGATTTGATCGAATAACAATTACCCCACCATTTCTACCAGAAACCCTTTATCATTTGTGCTTCGTACCATGCCATGTTGCCAAAAAAGCAAAAACAACACCTAAATAATATAGCAAATCATCAATGACGGAAAAACAAAAAACTTTCTAAGGTTAATTTTTGAAATATCTACACGTCTACTTATTTATTTTCCTATCAAATAATTTTCGTACTTTATTTTATTTGTAATTTATCATATATAATATAATCTTACTATGATTAATGCCATGTGTAAGATATATATATATATACATATATATATATATATATATATATATATATATAGTTGTGTAGATATTTCAAAATAATTTATCAAACTTATTTTGATATTCATCTTACAAATTAATACATGAAAAAATGTAGGATAAAATATATTGCATTGCTTAAATTAAAAATCATTTTATACAAATTCAGGCATTTAGTGGAGGTCATATTTTCATATTGTGGAAGTCTTTGACTCCCACAAAAGATATTTGTGGCATTCACTCAGACCCCCAGTTCTGCTATCGCCACAACATAGTTTGTACGATCTTTGTGTTCAATGCCACAATTTGTTGAAATATTTTCTGGCGGTTCCAAATCCCCACAAATGTTGCTCTTCCTGGAAGGTATAGACCCCTACAATTTGCTTTACATTTTGGCGGGTATAAACCTCCACTATTTGTCATATTTTGTAGTAGCTTTAGACTGCCAATATTTGTGACTTAAAAAGTTAATATATCACATTTGAGAATTGTACGCCATCCCATCGGTGGCGGACCCATAGAAATTTATATATGTCCGCACATTTAGTAGTAGGGATTTGGAGGCAGATCTCCCAATTTTATTTTTTTTAAGTTTTAAATACATTAAAAAATAAAAGAACATAAAAAAACTCCAATTTAACAAAAATATACATAAAGTGATAGATTTTATTATATTTATATTGAAATATTAATCAGTAATGTAATCACTTACTCAGGGTCAATAATGTTGGTAAATTTGGCTGGGTCTTTGATCCGGTCGAGCTACTGAGTTAATGGTTATTTTAAAAAGTTATAAATATATTCAAATACCTATAAAAAATATATCAATTCAAAATATTCTAGTATAAAAAATAATAAATTACACATCTAATGAGTATAGTGATACTTTTTTGTAACTTGACGTTGCTTCTATAGTTGAAAACTTATATAATATATATATATATATATATATATATATATATATATATATATCTTTGTATGGTCATGATTTCTCAAATTTAAAACTTTATATTTATTTTCACCTTTGTATGATTATGATTTCACATATTTAATGCTTTCACTTTAAATATGGGGAATCATGACCATACAAAGATGGAAATAAATATAACCGTTGGATCAACATAATCGATCTAACGATGAGATTAATTAGGTGTCACATAAGTGTAACATGACTTGGTTGCCACAATATCTTTTCCCTATATATATATATATATATATATATATATATATATATATATATATATAAATATTTAAAAATCATATTATTTTACAGAATTAAAAATGAGATAAAAGTTTCTCAGTATAAATTATTATTATAAAATCACATTTTAATAAAATAAAGTTCAAGCATAAAGTTTACTTTTGAGTCTGAAAAAATAATCCTAACCGGCCCATTAAGTTAAAAAAACATTGGTAAATTCGATAAGCCTAATATTGGGGCATTAAGTTAGATTGGGCCATTAAGTTAAAAAAACTGAACCGGCCCAAATTTTACAAAACATATCATTCACATCAACATTTCTATCCACTTAAAGTTCTGTAAGCCACGTCACTTCTTCTTCATTTCTTCTTATTCTCTTCATCTTCTTAGTCAACTCTGTGAAAAAGACATTGGCCCATAGGTAGGTCCGCCACTGCATCCCATCACTTGATTTGTTAAACGATTTATAATTTAGCACCAATGGTTCTGTGAAGTTCATCTTTTAAGGCATGGAAAATAATATGGTAAGTTGAAGTTCAAAGTTACAAAATTAAGTTGTAGTTGTGCTGAAACTTTTTAAGAACACTAACACTTATAGATATCATCCGAAAATCATGAAGAAAGAAAATGTTATGCAAAATTAAATTATACTTCGAACGGTGTTTGTATTAAAACCCCTCCAAAAGCATCAGAACTAAGGGAAGAAGTGAGCAAGTATAAAGCTCACAAATAGTAACATTATAACAAATAACAATTTATTATTTACATGAAATATTCACTATATTTCGAATCCAATCAACTAGACAAACCTTTACATCACTATAGCAATCAACAAGACTTATCATTGTACAAAGTATATCCTAAGAAGATACAGAGACTTAATTGTTATCAGGTGTGCAGTCATGATTAAGAATATGTGATGCTTGTTATAAAAAAAAAGAATATGTGATGCATAGAATAATAAACAACCTTATAACATGAAATGACAGGTACATGGAAAAAGCATGGCATTTTATAATTAGACAAGCAAGTTCATCAGCTTAGAAGCAGGCAATGAAAGCAACTAAAAAGAATCCATAATATTGTGGTGAGCCTGGTGACCAAACACTAGCATGTTTATTCCTATAAAAACAATTTGCGTATGGAGATAGTATAAATATGATATCAGCTCATACACAGGGATGGAAACGTAATCCTCATACAAAGAATTTATAAAAAGGAGATTGATATCACACATATAATTCATGAGTAATGAATGTTCAATGCAAGATCGGCGATGGAGATCCATATCTACCGCCTCGAGGGTGCTGGAACCCAAGGTGTAGGCTAGTAGGCACGGTGGTGGTCTGCCATAGGTGGCCTGAAATGGGGTGGTCTGTGTGGAACGATTGTATGCTGTATTATAATGGAACTCAGCCCAACTGGGGAAACGATGCCAGGTGGATTGGTTGTCACGAACAAAACAACGGAGGTACTGTTCGAGGCTCTGATTCACTCTCTCCGTCTGCCCATCAGATTGAGGGTGGTATGCCGATGAAAAATGGAGTGTGGTCCCTTGCAGCTGAAAAAGAGTTTTCCAAAACTCGCTTGTGAAAATGGGATCTCGATCTGTAACTATGGATCTGGGAAGTCCATGTAGTTTCCCTACCGAGTCCCAAAATATTTGTGCAACCTTCACCGCAGAATATTTTGGTGGTAATGCTACGAAATGAGCCCCTTTTGTGAGCCTGTCCACCACAACAAGAATGGCGGTGAACCCGCCTGAGTTTGGGAGATGGGTTATAAAGTCCATTGGCAAATCAGACCAAATCGCATCTGGAATTTTGAGTGGTTGGAGCAAACCAAAAGGTAAATGGTTCTGAGATTTCGTTTTCTGGCACACTTCACATTGTTGGATGTACTCCTGAACATTATTTTTCATGTTTTTCCAGGTGAAAGAAGCACTAATCCGGATGATCGTGCGGCGGACTCCTGCGTGGCCACCCAGCTTGGACGAGTGGAACTGATGGAGTAGGAGTGGAATTACAACAGATCCGGAAGGAACAAAAACCCGATGCCGATGGAACAACAAACCATTTTTTTGTGCCCAGTGAGGCCACTTCATAGGAGTTGATTGAAGTTGTTGTAATATTGTATTAGCATAGACATCCTTCTGTATCTCGGACTGTAAAATTGAAGCATATGTAGAAGTGGGAATGCTGAGTGCCATAAGTGCTGGATTGTTGCTTCCAGATGGCAACAGTTCCGGTTGGCGGGATAGAGCGTCCGCCACCGCGTTTAATTTCCCTGGCTTGTACTGTATAGAATAATTGAACCCAAACAACTTCGCAAGAAATTGTTGCTGCTCTGGGGTTTGTATCACTTGGGACATCAAGTGATGTAAACTGCGGTGGTCCGTGCGAATGACAAATGGGGTGCCTAACAAATACTGGCGCCACTTAGCCACTGCAGATGTGATTGCATACATTTCTCGGTAGTATGTGGACTTTGTTTGCATGAGTTTAGACAATTTTCGGCTAAAAAATGCGATGGGATGATCCCGCTGCAATAAAACCGCCCCAATCCCCACACCTGAAGCATCAGTTTCCAGGGTGAAAGGGAGGGCGAAATTTGGCAAAGCCAAAATGGGGGCATTGGTTAATAGGACCTTGAGAGCATTAAATGCGGACTCGGCGTTCGCTGTCCAATGAAAGGCATCCTTGGAGAGTAAATCAGTAAGTGGTGATGCAAAAGAGGCATAACCTTTAATGAATCGTCGGTAGTAGCCAGATAAACCCAAGAACGCCCTTAATTGAGTAACAGATTGCGGGGTTGGCCACTCTCGAACAGCCAGAAGCTTCGATGGGTCAGGAGATACCCCTTGGCAGAAATAATATGCCCTAGGAATTGAATCTCTTTCACAGCAAAAGAACATTTAGATTGCTTAATAAAAAACTGATGATGGCGAAGAGTTTGTAATACCTGTCGGAGGTGGTCTACGTGAGTCTGTAGAGATGGACTATAGACCAAAATGTCATCAAAAAAAATGACCACAAAATGTCTCAAGATCCAAAATCTCAAAGAATGGGACATTTTTATTTGTTAGATTTTTTTTTTTTTTAAATTTTAAACATATAGATTGTTGCAATTTCTCTTATTGTTAAATGATGACAACATGGTGGTTCCATCAAACAATATATCATACAAATAGTTTTAGGCACAAGGAAACATTGGAAGTCCTATTCCAAGACAGCTTTGCCTATAGCCTTCATAAAATATCCGTTTCCTTTATATATAATATCATATATCAACTTTTGTAGGATAGATATAAGGGTTTTATAAGAGTTATGTTGTGGGAAAATTAATTGTGTAATGTTATAGAGATTCGTTGTGCGTGCCTTAATTTTTTTCTTTAAAAAGTGCGGGCCTCACATAATATTATTTGTGTATGAAATTTTTTTGTGTCATGCTAAATGATGAATGCAAACCCCTAGATATAATACGTTTCAGAGTAAAATCCATTTTAGTCCCTGCTAAAAAATATGGTCCCCCACTTTAGTTTCTTACACACAAAGATTAGTCCAATGGTGCCTAATAAATTCAAAATAGATCCCTTTAATTGAAATTGTGATCCCTCACAAATCCTAAAAAGACCCATATTAATATCTCAAAAAGACTAAAATGAGTCTACTTTAAATTATGTAACAACCAACTGATTAATTTTTTTTTTATGAAATTTAAAGTGAGCTTCATATCTTTTATTAGATTCGAAATGAGGCTTTACTCTTTTGTATAAGTGATGAGTTTGTTTTAAGTACGGGTATGCATGATTTAGTTCACTTTTCCATACTGAACGGAATCAAAATGAAAAAGTTGTTTTAAGTACGAGTATGCACCATTTGGTTCTCTTTTCTAAATTGAACCGAACAAAACTGAAAAAGTTGTTGCTTTGAAAAATAATTCAAATTGATTTAAAGAAAAAGATTTAGTTTGGAAAAAATATGATGAGTTTAGTTCAATTTATTTATTTTTTTACACTTTTAAAAATGGGTATAATTCTGTTTAGTTTGATTTTTAGCGTGAATCGAATTAAATTGGTAAAGTAATTGTTTCTTGAATCAAATTGATTTTGAAAAAAACAATTCGCATTTTTGAACTAATGATTCAGTATTTAAACCGATTCAAAATAAATTTTTGAGTAAACACTATTTTTAGTTCTTGATAATATCCATGAAATTATTTTTAATTACTGAAAATAAAAAAGGATCAAATTAGTCCCTAAAATAATGAAAAAATGATCAAGGAGTACTTATTACAATTGAGAGAAAAATTAAAGTGATCTTTTTTTACATAATTTTAGGAATCAATTTAATTCTTTTTTATTGTGAAGGATTAAACTCGCGGTTGTAATCTATTCACAATTGATTTGATTTTTTGAACGCCACAAATATTATGATGAATATTATATCCTCTCTCTTTTGCTGGTTATTGCGAGAATTACTGTTGGGGGAAACAACTCATTCCAAGAATATTACACATCTCATCGTTTGACTTTCATATAGCCTGTTAGCCTGTTACTGTTGGCTTTTGTTTTCAATTGACAGGTAATTGATATCAATTGTTAATGGTAGAAGTACACTGCGAAATATATTTTCTTTCCTCACTTTCTTTATAAATATTTAACACATAATTAATGGAAGAGAATTTAAATTTTTTAAAAATTAAATTAGATATTTTGTTTAAAAGCAATTTAGAAGATTAAGGAATCTTGAATACAAAATTAAGTAAATAATTTACTGATTAGCTTAGATATGATAACTAGTCTCATTTGAAATTTTGAAACACTCTTATTAACTAATATAAATTTAAAATTTAAAAATAGTTAAATTGAAAGATTGATAGAAAAAATAATAATATATAAAAAATCTTTTCACCAAAAAAAAATATATAAAAAATCTAAACACCTTTTTTGATAAATAATTATGTTTGAAAACGATTAATTTGAGAGTAATAAAAAAATACTTTTCAATTATAGAACTAAATAATAGCGCTTTCATTTTTATATATTTATTGGTGTGTCTTTCAATTTCATTTTTATATATCGTAATATTGGTGTGTCATTCCCTTCACAACTGCAAACACGTACATAATAATAACATTCAAATCCAAGCCTCAACAATTCCGGCCCGGCCTACTTTACCAGCTCTAGCTGTAATCACTAGCTGTCACTCGTCAACAATTATGATGAAGTAGATTATTTATTAATTAATTTAGATTTAATAACTAATTGAATTTTAAAAGCTCTTAGTAACAGACCATAAAAAAATAAAAAATAAAAAAATCTTATTAACAAATCTAAATTTAAAACTTAAAAATA
>JAVKPL010003023.1:0-18759 GCA_032173675.1 Gastrolobium villosum
TCCATCCCTAATCCCCTGGCACTCCACATAACACATAATTATGTCCTAATGTAGGCTCTAGGCCCTTCCATCATGCATTTCCCTTAAGTTTATCATCAATTACATCATTCTCAAAATAATGGCCATTTACATGCAATATGGACCATTTGTACAACATAACTCATTAAGACTTCAAGGCTATGAATGTGGCAATGGACAAGTCCCATGCTCACTCAAAATATACAGTTATCCAAGCCATGAATAATAAAACATAAACAAGACTTAGCATATGACCATGAACACTAACAAAAGCATGGAAAATGACATCATGCAATATGTTCATGACCTAAGTCTCAAAATACTAATGGTATGCTATGTGCACTCCATAAACTCCTCCAAAAAGCCATGCAATCCCAAATGCACCGCATGCCACTCCAACGTCCACTATACGGGCTTCTTGCCCGAAGCTCCTCCTGGCTCATAATGACCTGAAATGTGGTCCCCCAAACACGGGGTGAGATATACGGATATATCTCAGTAAACCAATGGAGCTAGAGGCTCTCTCCACTCCATGGCTCACTAAAATGTATCAAAATGACATAATATGGCATGCAAGTAAAACAATATCACCATCCTCCTGGAGACACCCAAGAACATCCACTCATGGATTCGTGTTCAAGGACTCCATCATATAACTCCCTGGACAGTCCTGGCGCCTCTCCCATGGTTGAGACGACTCCATGGCAATACCCAACCGGAACTCCTCATGAGCCCTATCCGGCGGACGTCCCACGTTTGGATCATCCTGGCGCCGCTCCCAGAGTCGACTCCACGGCAATACCCGACTGGCATTCTCACAAGGATGAATCCAGCGGATGACCAAACTCCACTTGTCAACTGATCAGCGACCACACACAATTTTCACACAATACAAGCAATATGCATACAAGCATACAAACACATCATGTCATCACTACATCATCCAACCACTACCTTCCTCTAGGTGTGGTGGAGCTCACTAGGGATTAAACCCAAGTTCCAAGAGTTTACCTTAACACGAGCAACACCGTTCCAAACGTATGCTCCAATTCAACTTTCCACAATTCCAACCGTGTGAGGCACCCTACAACAATCATTAAATCCCAATTACACAAAAACTCATTTTTCATCAAAATTCCTCAAATTTTGCCTAAGTTATAAATCCATATTTTTCACCAAAAATTAACATAGCATTTCTAGCTTACAAACATGATTCTAAGGCCTTTTCCTCTAATAGCATTTTTGCATTTGGGCTCTCTATCATCACACATCTAAAATCAAAGGTTTGAACACATAATCATAGATCTATGGAATCAACTACCAAAAGACCACAAATATACTTACAATGAGTAGTATGATCACCACCAAGGTTCCACTAAACCATTTGAAGCTCAAAACTCCAAGAAATCTTCAAGAACACTAATGGGTCGATTCTGAGTTTGCCAAAAACGTGGCCAAAGAGGTGGATTCAAGGCTTCTAGGTACTACCAATGGCTTTGGAAGGTTGTTTACGATAGATTTCAACACCAAAATCAAGCGATTCGGTGGAGAAACGAAGAAATGGGAAGAAAATGGAGAATGAGGGAAAATGGCTTCTTTTTGCCCCTGTGTGCGCGAGAGATGTGAGGGAAAAGAGAGAAAGAAGGAAAGAAAAGGAGGTGGGGCCAAGTGACTTCGGTCACACGGGTCCCACACGCGATCTAACTTTTACTCCGATAAAAATTTCGATCACAAATCCTTAATCTACATATTTTTCCAGTCCATGACATATTTTTCTTTCTCCAAAATATTGATAAAAATTTCACACCTATTGGTACACTCACAACTCAGTATTTTAACACTTAAAAATCACTATTCATCGATTTTTCTCAAATTTGCCTATTTACTCAATTTTTCGCCCTGATTCCATTTCCAACCTTACTTTTGTCATTTGAAATCTCTAACTCAATATTTAAGCCTCCTAACACACGGTTGGCAAAATTACAATTTTGCCCTTTTTGCCCCTTTTGGCCATAATACCTGGATTTTCACTAATCCATCACTTTCATTTCACATTATTATATTAAAATAAACATTTAAATACTTGAGGTGTTATATTCACCCCACCTTTTTGAAATTTTGTCCGCAAAATTAAATCATACCTGCTCACTAACTCAGGATACAGCCGGAGAATCTCGTCCTCCCGCTCCCAAGTAGCCTCCTCAGGTGTGCGGCCTTCCCACTGAATCTTCAGCATGGGAATCACTTTACTTCTTAGTCTCTTTTCACTGCGGTCCAGTACTGCAATAGGACCGATGGGAGTCTTCAAGTTCTCCCTGATTTCAATATTATCCGGCATCACCACATGTGATTCATCCGCAACTGCGACACATGAAAGACATCATGTAAATTAGATAACTGCGGGGGTAAGGCAAGCTGATAGGCCACCAATCCTACTCTTTTCATAATCTGATACGGCCCAATGAATCGTGGACTCAGCTTCCTCACACCCAACGCACGGCCAACACCTGTGACCGGCGACAAACGTACAAATACATGGTCACCTTCCTCGAATTCCAGCGGTCTATGCTTATTATCATAATAGCTCTTCTGCCGATTCTGTGCCTGTTTCAATTTTTCTCTGATCATTTCAATTTGCACTGTCGTTTCCTGCACAAAATCCGGACCAAATCTTTCCTTATCGCCTACCTCAGTCCAACAAGTGGGCGTACGACACCTCCTGCCATATAAAACCTCGTATGGTGCCATACCCAGACTGGAATGAAAACTGTTATTATAAGAAAATTCCACCAGTGGTAAGTACTTATCCCAAGCATTACCCTGTTCCAGTGTGCACGCTCTCAGCATATCCTCAAGTGTCTGTATGGTCCTCTCAGTCTGACCATCAGTCTGCGGGTGATAAGCAGTGCTCAGTCGAAGCTGAGTGCCAAAAGCCTGCTGCAAAGCTCCCCAAAATCGTGAAGTAAACTTCGGGTCCCGATCGCTAACAATGCTAATCGGTATCCCATGGAGTCTAACAATCTCTTTTACATAAAGTGTAGCCAACTTCTCTGTGGTGTAGTCCACTCGTACTGGTAGAAAATGTGCAGACTTCGTAAGTCGGTCCACAATAACCCAAATTGAATCATAACCAGCTTGAGTTCTCGGTAGTCCAACAACAAAATCCATTGAAATACTCTCCCACTTCCATTCAGGTATATCCAGCGGCTGAAGTAATCCAGCAGGTTTCTGATGCTCTATTTTCACTTTCTGGCAAACCAAGCACTTAGACACGTACTCGGCAACATCTCTTTTCATACCAGGCCACCAGAACTTAACTTTCAAATCTTGGTACATCTTGGTGGCACCTGGGTGGATAGAATATTGACCCTTATGGGCCTCAGTCATAACTTCCTCAGCAAGTTCCTTGGGCACAACAATCCTGCCCTGATATAATAGCAACCCTTGTTCATTAACAGATATGCCACTCTGGCCTTTCAAATACTTTATACTTTCGTTGCGAATCTGAGTCTCTTTAATCTTTTCGTGCAGCTCGTTCTCAATCCGAGTCAACTCCATATCACACATTCTTCCTGCAAAGAAATCCGTTATTTTCATATCACGGAATTGCTCAATCACTTCATTGTCCCACATCATCATATGAGATAAGTTAACAGACTTCCTACTCAACGCATCTGCCACAACATTGGCCTTTCCCGGGTGGTATTTCAGCTCAAAGTCATAATCCTTCAAGAATTCAACCCATCTACGCTGCCTCATATTCAGCTCCTTCTGATCAAATAAATATTTCAAACTTTTATGGTCGCTAAACACAGCAAATTTCATCCCATACAGAAAATGCCTCCAAATTTTCAAGGCAAAAACAATAGCAGCCAATTCTAAGTCATGCGTCGGATAATTTTCTTCATGCGGCCTCAACTGCCTAGACGCATATGCAATAACTTTTCCTTCCTGCATCAGCACGCTCCCTAAACCTTTCTTAGAAGCGTCACAATATAATACAAACTCACCCTCCGGATCAGGTAGAGTCAACACCGGAGCAGTAGTCAATTTCTCTTTAAGTAGCAGAAAGCAGTCCTCACATTCCTGGGTCCACACAAAAGGAGTATCCTTTCGTGTTAATCGAGTCAACGGTAGAACCATTGCAGAAAATCCCTGTATAAATCGGCGATAATAGCCAGCAAGCCCCAGAAAACTTCTAATTTCAGTCACAGTCTTAGGTCTTTCCCAGTCACTCACCGCTTCAATCTTGCTTGGATCCACTGCCACACCACTTGCAGAAATAACATGACCCAAAAATTGCACCTCAGACAACCAGAATTCACACTTAGATGGTTTAGCATATAGTTTCTTGTCCTTCAACACCTGCAACACAGTCCTCAAATGGTCCATGTGCTCCTCCTTACTCTTTGAATAGATCAAAATGTCATCAATGAACACAATTACAAACTGGTCCAAATACGGTTTAAAAATGCGGTTCATATAGTCCATGAACACCGCCGGGGCATTAGTAAGCCCGAAAGGAATCACTTGATATTCAAAATGTCCATATCTGGATCGGAAAGCTGTTTTTGGTACATCCTCCGGTTTAATCCGAATCTGGTGATATCCGGACCGGAGATCAATCTTTGAAAATACACAGGCACCCCTCAACTGGTCTAATAAATCATCAATACGCGGTAATGGGTACCGGTTCTTAATAGTCACTTTATTCAGCTGTCGGTAGTCAGTGCACAATCTCATGCTACCATCCTTTTTCTTTACAAATATAACCGGTGCTCCCCACGGAGACACACTCGGCCTAATAAAATTCTTCGCAGACAATTCTTCAATGTGTTTCTTCAACTCAGCCAACTCAAGTGGCGACATCCGATATGGAGCCAAGGAGATCGGCCCCACACCAGGCAATAAATCAATCGAGAATTCAATCTCTCTCTCAGGTGGGAATTCCGGTATCTCATCCGGAAATACATCCTCAAACTCATTAACAACTGGAATAGCAGAAATCTCCTCCTTTTTATCACCCACCAATCCGCCCAACAAGACATAACCCAGATCTCCAGCCTTCAAGGCTTTCACAGTCTGACTGACAGACAAATACAGAGACGGACAAACAGACGGCCTCTCGTGAGATAGCAACAACCTCTTCCCGCAGCAATCAATCATTGCGCAGTTCCGAGACAACCAATCCATCCCCAAAATTAAATTGACAGAGGCCAGGGGTAAGATAATTAAATCAATGGTGTAACCCCTGCCTAAATAAGTGAACTTTACCTCTTCACAAATCCAGGACGACTCACTAACCTCGCCTGTAGCAGTAGTAATACGCATCGGAGGAACCATCCGTGTTACCTTTAAGTCCAACGCCTTAGCCACATAGTCCGCCACAAATGAATGTGTTGCTCCCGAATCAAACAATACAGATAAATCAACATTAGATAGGAAAATTATACCTTTAACCAAATTCGGAGCCTTTTCAGTACGTTGTGCATTTGTAGTATAGACTCGTCCCACAGTAGGAACAACAGCAATAGGAGCAGCAGTAGTAGTAGTAGCCGGCGGCAAGGCCTGCAGATTCGCAGCCTGCCCCGAAGAAGAAGTACAATTTCTAGCAAAGTGGCCGCTCTGACCACATTTAAAACAGTTCGACGTACCAGCACCACATACGCCTCTGTGGTATTTCCCACACTTCCCACATTGTGGGGTAAAATATCTGTTCGCAGCACCACCACCACCATTATTTCCACCCCTCTTGAACTGACCAGGAGGCTGCCTCACATGCAACCCCCTACCTCTATTATTAAAACCTCCTCTGTTAGTATTACCAGAAGGACCAGGTGTCCTCTTAACATCTTGCTCTTTTGTAGAATCGGATTTTGGATACCTCCCATAAACAGTCTCGACCCTTTTGCACTGGGTCACCAAATCAGCAAAGTTTCTCACTGCGGTATTTGACATTCTCTTCGCAATCTTCTCACTCAGCCCTCTTTGAAATTTAGCTGACAGGAATTCCGGAGTAGGTAGAGTACCTCCATAATTAGCAAACTTCACAAGCTCATTAAACCTCGCCACATAGGCATCAACAGTCATCACTCCCTGTACCAGATTATCGAATTCACCTTGCTTAGCCTCCCGAACATCGCGGGGAAAATATTCTTCATGGAATAATCCTTCAAACATAGTCCAAGTAAGGACCTCACCCTGAATAATAAATGGGCGAGACACATTGTCCCACCACTCTTGGGCATCACCCTCCAGCATATAGACAGAATACAATAACTTCTGCGGATCTTGGCACCTCATAACCTGAAAAATCTTGTCCATGCCCCTCAACCAAGCAGTGACCTCCTTTGGGTCCCTTGACCCCAAAAATGCGGGTGGCTTATGTTTCCTAAAAGATATGAGCCTACGCTCATCGTCAGCATTATCAATAGCTTGCCCAGCAGCCCCAGTAGATTGGGCAACGGATGACGGATCAGGAACATAGCTAGGATCCGTAGTAGTATGATGACTAGCCTCACCAGTGTGGTGACTAGCCCCACTCTCCCCCTGTTGAGGAGTAACAGATGGCGTCGGTGTAGGAGTCACCGTAGCCGTATGCGGAGGTGTATCTTCCCTCCTAGGACGACCTCTATCCGCCCTCAACTCAGCCATAAAGGCCTGCATCATATCCTGATTAGCTTTCATCAGGTTCTCTGTCATATTTCTGTTTGCAGCCGTTTCCGCCTGCAGAGCATTCAGTGCTGCAGTGATCGGATCCGGTGGCAAATGACCTGCACCCCGTGCCCCACGGCGACCTCGTGCCCTACTCATGATATCTGTACATGTAACACAAAGGAATGAGCTGATCAGACCCACACTGAGGAATCACATATACATTAATCATAAATAGTTCACAGATAGCTATGGCACACAAGATACAACACACAACAATCAGAGTTCCCTAAACAAAACTGCTCTGATACCATAAAATGTAACAGCCCGTTGTACACCGGTATTGTTAACATTGATTATGATATTAAGCGCAGTTACAATCACAGTGATTAGATTAATTAAATTACGGGCAAATTTTTCTTTTAACATATTCCTTTCCTTTTCCGTAAATACTTTTTCCGTAATCAATTAAAACCACACTATAATTGTAAATGCCATTTGCGGAATCAAACACTTTTTAACATCATAGATCTTTCTTTTTACTCAATTCATTTAAGCTCACCATCTTACTCTCATCTTTTACCAAGTTGTAGTCCTTTACGTTGTCTACGCGTGGTTTCAAACCACGTATCATTTGGAGTTCTACCCATCAAGTTATGCCCCTTTCTTTAAGTCAAGAAAAACCTGAATTTTCAAAAATTGCACTGTGGTAATCGATTACCAGTGGGTGGTAATCGATTACCACCTGTCAAAAATGAGGCAGTAGCCAATTTTTTAATTCCTCTGTTCTGGTAATCGATTACCAGCTTTGGGTAATCGATTACCTCACATGGTAATCGATTACCAAAGGCCAGTAATCGATTACCAGTGCAGACAGTAGCTAATTTTTCGTCCCCTGTTGCATGGTAATCGATTACCATGCTTGGGTAATCGATTACTATGCAGCAAAATGACAGATTACAGCTGTTTTGAGCCCCAAAAAGGGTGTGTAATCCATCCCTAATCCCCTGGCACTCCACATAACACATAATCATGTCCTAATGTAGGCTCTAGGCCCTTCCATCATGCATTTCCCTTAAGTTTATCATCAATTACATCATTCTCAAAATAATGGCCATTTACATGCAATATGGACCATTTGTACAACATAACTCATTAAGACTTCAAGGCTATGAATGTGGCAATGGACAAGTCCCATGCTCACTCAAAATATACAGTTATCCAAGCCATGAATAATAAAACATAAACAAGACTTAGCATATGACCATGAACACTAACAAAAGCATGGAAAATGACATCATGCAATATGTTCATGACCTAAGTCTCAAAATACTAATGGTATGCTATGTGCACTCCATAAACTCCTCCAAAAAGCCATGCAATCCCAAATGCACCGCATGCCACTCCAACGTCCACTATACGGGCTTCTTGCCCGAAGCTCCTCCTGGCTCATAATGACCTGAAATGTGGTCCCCCAAACACGGGGTGAGATATACGGATATATCTCAGTAAACCAATGGAGCTAGAGGCTCTCTCCACTCCATGGCTCACTAAAATGTATCAAAATGACATAATATGGCATGCAAGTAAAACAATATCACCATCCTCCTGGAGACACCCAAGAACATCCACTCATGGATTCGTGTTCAAGGACTCCATCATATAACTCCCTGGACAGTCCTGGCGCCTCTCCCATGGTTGAGACGACTCCATGGCAATACCCAACCGGAACTCCTCATGAGCCCTATCCGGCGGACGTCCCACGTTTGGATCATCCTGGCGCCGCTCCCAGAGTCGACTCCACGGCAATACCCGACTGGCATTCTCACAAGGATGAATCCAGCGGATGACCAAACTCCACTTGTCAACTGATCAGCGACCACACACAATTTTCACACAATACAAGCAATATGCATACAAGCATACAAACACATCATGTCATCACTACATCATCCAACCACTACCTTCCTCTAGGTGTGGTGGAGCTCACTAGGGATTAAACCCAAGTTCCAAGAGTTTACCTTAACACGAGCAACACCGTTCCAAACGTATGCTCCAATTCAACTTTCCACAATTCCAACCGTGTGAGGCACCCTACAACAATCATTAAATCCCAATTACACAAAAACTCATTTTTCATCAAAATTCCTCAAATTTTGCCTAAGTTATAAATCCATATTTTTCACCAAAAATTAACATAGCATTTCTAGCTTACAAACATGATTCTAAGGCCTTTTCCTCTAATAGCATTTTTGCATTTGGGCTCTCTATCATCACACATCTAAAATCAAAGGTTTGAACACATAATCATAGATCTATGGAATCAACTACCAAAAGACCACAAATATACTTACAATGAGTAGTATGATCACCACCAAGGTTCCACTAAACCATTTGAAGCTCAAAACTCCAAGAAATCTTCAAGAACACTAATGGGTCGATTCTGAGTTTGCCAAAAACGTGGCCAAAGAGGTGGATTCAAGGCTTCTAGGTACTACCAATGGCTTTGGAAGGTTGTTTACGATAGATTTCAACACCAAAATCAAGCGATTCGGTGGAGAAACGAAGAAATGGGAAGAAAATGGAGAATGAGGGAAAATGGCTTCTTTTTGCCCCTGTGTGCGCGAGAGATGTGAGGGAAAAGAGAGAAAGAAGGAAAGAAAAGGAGGTGGGGCCAAGTGACTTCGGTCACACGGGTCCCACACGCGATCTAACTTTTACTCCGATAAAAATTTCGATCACAAATCCTTAATCTACATATTTTTCCAGTCCATGACATATTTTTCTTTCTCCAAAATATTGATAAAAATTTCACACCTATTGGTACACTCACAACTCAGTATTTTAACACTTAAAAATCACTATTCATCGATTTTTCTCAAATTTGCCTATTTACTCAATTTTTCGCCCTGATTCCATTTCCAACCTTACTTTTGTCATTTGAAATCTCTAACTCAATATTTAAGCCTCCTAACACACGGTTGGCAAAATTACAATTTTGCCCTTTTTTTGATTTTCACTAATCCATCACTTTCATTTCACATTATTACCATTTAAATACTTTGGCCATAATACCTTTGGATTTTCACTAATCCATCACTTTCATTTCACATTATATACATTAAAATAAACATTTAAATACTTGAGGTGTTATAACCAATGAAATAACCACTGATTGTTCTTGCATCCAGTTTCTTTTCTTGTGGATTGTAGTATCTAATCTCTGCCTGATGTAACACCCCGTTGTTAACCGGTGTGTTATCACCAAATATGATATTAAGCGCAGTTACAATCACAACGGTTCATTTATAAAACACGGGTAAAATTTTTACTTTTTAATATCATTTTCTCCAATAAAATAACTGTGATTATAACCCAACACTTTATGCGGAATGATTAATACCAAAGCCTAATACCATACACTCTTTTGTTTAGAGGTTGCCAAGTGGTTCCCATAAACCAACAAGCCTAAAACTCGTTCTTTCCATTTTTATCACTAAATGTCTTAACCATTTTATTTATTCCAACAAATTTTAAACCTATCAAATGCTTCTCATTTCTTAGTATGTTATATATTTCTTCGTTAGCTACGAGTGGGTTCAAACCGCGCCCAATTTGGAGCTTTGTAGCTCAAGTTATGCCATTTTACTAATTCATGTGTATGCTGAACGGGCAACGAGCGCTAAAACGCCCGAGTAGAACGTTTTAGCGCCCACAGATAGAAAACAATTATTTCTCACAGGTACCAAGGCGCTAAAGCGCCCATACTGGGCGTTTTAGCGCCCAGTGGCAGAAAGTTTAAGGTCTTCACAGCTTAAGCAGCTATGCAGGGCAATCTAAGGGCCTGTGTTCCCGACCTTCTACAGTCCAGTTCCTAACTCCGTTTAATCTCAATTTTTGACATAACATAGAGGGTAACACCATCTTCAAAATGGTGTGTGGCTCATCCCTATTGGATCATAGTGGAGGGAGATACGTTCTCCCAAAGTTTGCTAAAAATATGCCAATTTCTCGAAAATTGGCCAGAATTCCCTTTGTTTTTACAACAATCCCTATTCTTGTTCAATATAACCTAAACACATATGGTTATGTAAAATCACATGGGTGGCACACACAAGGACCAGCAACGCCTTGGGGTACTTACAACCCATCACAGTCCATTTACAGATATGATATTCATTATGTTTCAATCACAAAGGTTTCATTACATGCTTTTGTTAACTAGCATAATAATTCATTCATGAATTAGGCTTAGAGCCCTTCACATTACATTTACATGCTTCCAATACATCATAGGTGGCTATGGACAGATCTCATGCTCACACATAAGATACATATACATCAAAGGTACAATTATACATCAATTTTTGAAAGACTTTCATATATTCATGAATATACCAAACATGACAATTATCAAAATGCAACATGTCCATGACCTAAGTCCAAAATATGATACACTATGCTAGGTGTATCCAACAGAATCCTCTAACACGTTGTGCGCTCCATATGCACCTCATGCTCCACTCCTCCAGGCTCAACCTACACTAAAATGATGTCCCCAAACACGGGGTGAGATATACAAATATATCTCAGTAAACTAAGGGTACTAGAGGGTCACTCCACCCCATGGCTCACTCAATGTGCAACATATAAAAAAGTATGACATGCAAGACATACAATATCACGACAACTGGGCACAATCCAAGAACATCCACAGCTGGATTACGTTCAAGGACCCCATCGTATAACTCCCAGAATCTTCCTGGTGCCTCTCCCATGGTTGAGACGACTCCATGGCAAATGTAACAGCCCGTTACGTACCGGTATTGTTAACATTGATTATGATATTAAGCGCAGTTACAATCACAGTAATTGGTTAATTGAATTACGGGCAAACTTTTTTCCTTTTATCACGTTCCTTTTTATAACAATATCCTTTTCCGTAATTAATTAAAGCAACACTATAATTGTAAATGCCATACGCGGAAGCATCTAGCTTAACAACAACACTAAACTTTTCTTTTATTCAACTCATTTTAAACCCATCAACTCATTCTCCTTTCTTACCAAGTTCTAGCCCTTTACGTAAGCTACGCGTGGTTTCAAACCACGAATCATTTGGAGTTCTACCCAACAAGTTATGCCCCTTTCTTTAAGTCAAGAAAAACCTAAATTTTCAAATTTTCACTGTGGTAATCGATTACCAGTGGGTGGTAATCGATTACCACCTGTCAAAAATGAGGCAGTAGCCAAATTTTGACCTCCTCTGTTCTGGTAATCGATTACCAAGCTTGGGTAATCGATTACCTCACATGGTAATCGATTACCAAGCCTCAGTAATCGATTACCAGTGAAGACAGTAGCTGATTTTTCGTCCCCTGTTGCATGGTAATCGATTACCATGCTTGGGTAATCGATTACTATGCAGCAAAATGACAGATTACAGCATTTTAAGCCCCAAAAAGGGTTGTGTAATCCATCCCTAACCCCTTGATACTCCACACAACACTTAAACATACTCTAATCTAGGCACTAGGCCCCTCAAACATACATTTTCATTCAATTATGTATCATATACAAAGTCCTTAACATAATGGCCATTTTACATCAAATATGGTCCATTTTACAACATATTCACCAAGACTTCAATTACAATGAATGTGGCAATGGACAAGTCCCATGCTCACTCAAATATACAACATATACTAAAGTCCTACATATACATCATATTGAAGAATCTAACATGTATTCATGAACTTACAAGCATGGCATTTTCAACATGCATAGTTTCATGACCTAAGTCTAAAGCATACATCATATGCAAGATGTGTCCCTATCCAATGCTCATCACATGGTGCCTCCAACATGCACCTCATGCTCCACTCTTCCAGGCTCAACCTAACCTGAAATGATGCCCCACAACACGGGGTGAGATATATAAATATATCTCAGTAAACCAAGGGCCCTGGAGGTTTCTCCACCCCATGGCTCACTCAATGTGCCAATATAACATCATACAATATGCAAGCAATGCAATATCACCATCCAACTGGAGACAACCCAAGAACATCCACTCATGGATTCATGTTCAAGGACTCCATCATATAACTCCCGAGACAGTCCTGGCGCCTCTCCCATGGTTGAGACGACTCCATGGCAATACCCAACCGGAACTCCTCATGAGCCCTATCCGGCGGACGTCCCCGTTTGGATCATCCTGGCGCCGCTCCCAGAGTCGACTCCACGGCAAAACCCGACTGGCGTTCTCACAAGGACGAACCCAGCGGATGTCCAAACTCCAACACACGTCAACTGGCCAGTGACCAAACAATTTTCACAAACATCAAGTAATATGCATACAAGCACACAATCACACAATGTCATAACCACATAATCCAACCACAACCTTCCACTAGGTGTGGTGGAGCACACAAGGGCTAAACCCCAGTTCCAAAGGTTACCTCAATACCGAGCCCATGCTCCAAACGTAAGCTCCAAGCTTACCCGCTTCCAAAGCGTCCAAAAGAGGCAACCTAGATAATCCACAACATGATTATCAATACAATTCCAATGTCAACCATTCATTTACATAATTAATCATCATTTAAATCACCTAGGCCAAAGGCTATTTTTCCATACCATTTTACTTCAATCTCTTTTATAGGTTAATTTACCAATTACACCATGAATCACACATTCTTTCTTCTCATTCCACTTTACCACACTATACTATCATCCAGTTAAACATCATTTTCAATCATTCAACTTCCATTACATCATTTTTATGTCATTTTTCCTCCAAACCCCTCTATGGTTCGAATTCCTCAAAGGTTCATTCTACAAGGTTTTCAATTCCATTTTAACACACACACTAATCATATAATCATATTATCAATCTATTCCAATGGTCCATCATTCAATGATCCAATTACACCACATATCAATTTTTCATGAAATCTTCACAAAATTTTCCTAAGTTAAAATCCAACTTTTTCACCAAAATTTATCATAGCATTTCTAGCTTTCATGCATCATTTTAAGGCCTTTTCATCTAATAGCATTTTTCCATTTGAGCTCTCTATCATTACAAATCTAAAATCAAAGGTTTGAACACAAATTTCTAGATCTATGAATTCAACCATAAAAATACCACAAATATACTCACAATGTGTTGTATGATCACCACCAAGGCTTCACTAAACCATTAGAAGATCAAAACTCCAAGAAAACTCCAAAACCCAACATGGTTCGGATCTGTACAGTCCAAAAACGCAGCAATGGAGGTGGTTTCATGGCTTCTAAGTGTTACCAATGGATCTAGAAGGTTGTTTACAATAGATTTCAACACCAAAATCAAGTGATTTGGTGGAGAAATGAAGAAATGGCTCAAAGGAGAAGAAATGGGTTCTTGTCTTCAATGGAGGGAGGAAGCCACGGGAGAAAGAAGAAAAAGAAAGAAGAAAAGGAGGAGGGAGGCGTGGGGGTCAAGTGAGTTTTGGCCCCGCGGGTCCCACACGCGATCTAACTTTCACTCCGATAAAAATTCTGATCATATATTCTTAATCTACATATTTTTCCAGTCCATGACATATTTTTCTTTCCTCAAAATATTGATAAAAATTTCACACTTATCGGTACACTCATACCGCAGTATCTTTCACTTAAAAAGTCACTATTCATCACTTTTTCACAATTTTGCCTACTCACTCAATTTTCCGTCCTGATTCCATTTTCGGCGTTATTTTTGGTCATATTAAATCTCTAACTCCATTTTTCATGCCTCGGTTCACGTTTTTGGCAAATTACCATTTTGCCCTTTAAGCCCATTTTGGCCCTAATTCTCGGATTTTCACTAATCCTTCCCTTTTAAACCCACATTTTACCACATAAATTTCACATTTAATTTTCTGAGGTGTTATATTCACCCCACCTTTTAGGAATTTTGTCCGCAAAATCAACTATGCACATATGCTAACTCGGGATACAGCCAGAGAATCTCAGTCCCCCGTACCCAAGAAGCCTCATCCAGTGCGCGGACACCAACATAATTATTTAAATTTTTATCTTTTGGCTTTCCAGCCACATTTCACAATAGTCTTGCCTTTCAAAGGCCCAATGGGAGACCTCAAGTCCTTCCCAATCTCAATCTCAACCGGTGACACCATATGTGAACAACCGGAGTGCACCACACAGTTGTGCACTATCAATGCTTTACCAAGCCAATTTCTTTTGGTTTCTTTTCAATTTCTTTTCACTTTCTTTTTACAAGTCCGGCTACCTAGCACACATAGCCCATAATTTCTCTTGGCAGGTTTTCCTACCAAATTAATCTATCAACAACTATCCCCATAGGGTCATACCTCATCCTGGTCAATCTCTGCCACACAGGCAACTATTACTTACTGACACATTACAGTCACAATTATCTTTCTTTGCTTCTTGATTTCTACAACTATTAACTCTCATCATCAATCTTTCCACATTTCTTATTCCACATCAAACACTATTATGGAATCTAACAGCCTTTCAGTGCAATTCACCGAGTATTCATCCAGTTCACGCTCACTATACTTTTATTTTCTGAGGGACAATTCCCCATTTTTGGCACCTAGCCACAACTCGTATATCCACATTTTTCTTTGCTCATGTTCTCAACCTACAACGTACAATTTCACCTCAACACTTCATCTTTAACAAGCAGCATCTTTGTGCTCAACTGTCAATCTATCCTTAAAAGTTTGACAACTTCACCAAAACACAATGGTGAATCTCTCTCTCAAGACCTTTATCTGGTCCCCAATGGACCACACATTATAATTCATACCTCACATCGGTCCTTTCAAAGCTTTCAACCATGAATCCACTCCTGAATTTATACACTAAATCATAATTACCTTTTCAATTAATCATCTCCAAACTTGACACACAGTCCATCACTGATTTCTCCCATTGAAGGCAACATGCCTAGGGTTTCCACTAATAATTTTCTTTAATTACCATTCTGTACTCATGTTATCAATTCCACATGTGTTTCATTCTACACACCTCACCTTCATTACCATTTCATTCCACTAGTATGCCTCATTCCGAGGTTACATATCATCTCTTTCTCATATCTGTCCCATCACATAGGGATTTTCAAAGCCTATTTATCATGCCACTAGGAACTAAATCCATCCTTGTCATAAATTTCATAATTTCAGATCGTCCGTTACCCAAGTCTCTCGGACTATTCACAGTACCGTTAGCACACTCAATCGTATCTCTTGATACCTAGCCACAAACAACATCAACATTGTGTATTTCAACACATCTCTCACTATCATTTGTATCCATACAATTTCCTCAGTAACTCTACCACCAGGGTAAAGATATCAACCTTTTATTCCACCAAATACCATTCTGTTTAGCAATCCGTACCACACCTCCTTACTTGACTATATCATCCTTAATCACTTATTACATCATTGGCCACTTTGGCCACCAACTTAACTTAACATTTCGCCATCACAAACCTTTCCATAAAACTTTGACTCAATCCATCATCACTAATCAATTTTCCATTCCCTTCACATAGGGTGGCAATCCAATAATTCATTTCACAATTTCCGTAAGACCATAATTCCATACTACCACACTTGGTATACACTCATGCACATCTCCGAGTGCTCAATTTCATAACTCAAACTGCCATCTCATGGCATCTCACACATTTCATCATATTTGGCATATTACTGTTCACTTATATTTTCCAAAATTTCACCTCTTGCGTTCCTCACAAGATACAATCCTCTAATGCAATGGGTAAGAACATCCTTAGGTTTAACCCCTCGAGCTCTTGCTGTCCTAAGGGCCCCAGGTGCAATGCCCCACCAATCAGAGAATCTGTCCTTATAATTCACGCAAGAAGAGGTAACATGCCATCGGCTGTACTAACAGTCCCACTAACACAAGGTTCTACCTCACACTACTTGACTTATACCAAATAATAATAATAATCTCCGGGAACATAATCCATACGGAGATGGCCATACAAATAAACACATTCACATCAAATCCGTATATAACGGCAAACAGATTCTTATATAGATACATAATGGTATACTAGTTTTATCTTACTCTAGCACCATTCACTATAACTTTCTAATATGGTTCTTTTCTCAAAAATATACTCATTTAACTTGACTAATCATTTGTCTTAGTCCATAGAATAATCATCCTCACATGATTCCAACATCTTTTTCATATTTTGACACAAAACTTTCAATTCATAAAAGTACCCATGTTCGGTACAGTCCTAATCCATCGTCCATCATGACTCATAGCAACCATGCTCAACACTGTAGAAGGTTCACTTCATTAAAATAACTTCACTTTTCACCTCAATATTTCACTATGACACCAAGAGTGTCTTCACTTACTAGTCCATGCCTTCAGTGCATCGGGACCACCAGATACATTTCAACTTCGAGCAGCGCTCGCCTGGGACTTCCAAGAGCAACACCTCTTAGGATTCAATCCACGAAGGGGAAACCCAGGACAATTTCTATTGCCTCATTATTACCAACATGTGTGCCATGGTATAACTTGCACACCGGGACTCCATCAGGAATCCCATACCACATTGAGCATCCAACGACACTCCAAAGAGACAATCTCTTCACATTTCCCATCATAGGGAATTTCACTTACATCATTACTCTTTTACCAAAAATAACTTTTCTTTTACCACAGAGTTTACTAACTCAAAACAACACAATTATACATATAGGCGCCCCGGCCTTCACAAAACATATTTATACATGTATAGATACTGGCACTTAGCCATCACAGGATTGCTATCCACCTAAAGTTAGGCCACATCATTAACCTTTTAATGCTACTCAACATTATGGAAGCATCTTGGTACCATTACTACACCACACTCAGTTATATTTTTATCACCTCACATTTGTTAAGTCCAACCATCCTTAACTTATGGACTCTCATACTTTCAATCAACCTCATCCAATGCCTTACATGGCAATTTCCTCAACTTCTTAGATTTTACCTTTTATACATATGATATCTTCACTTACACCTAACCAGCATTAATCATCAGGGACCAAAGTCCCATTTTAAACATTGAATCATCTACACATCATTTCCATAATTCACTAAGTTACTCACAATCCTCAGTCCACATTTTGAAATTTTAATTTATTTCTACATCCAAGCATATTAAGTCATCCAAGCGTATGCCCTCATCAAGGGTCTTATAACCTTATACTTTAACCTAAGGTATTCAATATTACATATAACACTTATATTCAAATTTTCACAATTCCATCGGGGTTCCAATTCCCCACCATGTCAAAGATATACCACTAATTCTCACATATACTCAATTGTTCTAACTCCCCATACAACTTGGGAAGACTACCAACATTACTATACCAATATCAACTCAATTCAATCATTTACATATACCAACACACCTTCCTTTATTTCTATTCATTACAATACATGTTTACATTTCACATTTTCGTCAATTACCACCAATTTCACTAAGTTACAACAATCCAATAGCACCATAAATTTTTATTGCATAAATCATCATTATACAATCATACTACCACATTATGCAACAATTCACAACACCATTAACTCACTAAGTCCTTGATTACAGTATCACCATTTATTCTCACTAAGTCCTCAAGTACACCAAATCCACTTACTAACATATCCATCCGTGGGGTAGTCAACACTGCACCCACCACTTTAACCTAAAGACTGGCATTGGTGCTCCAGGGTTGTCACGAAGGCATCTTATACTGACCACACATTGAACACAAAGAAATGGGTTGATCAGGCCCAAACTAAGGAATCACATGTGTAGCAGTCAATAAGTGTCTACGTACAACTATACAGCACTCACCTCAATTACACACTCATCAGAGTTCCCTAAAGAAACTGCTCTGATACCATAAAATGTAACAGCCCGTTACGTACCGGTATTGTTAACATTGATTATGATATTAAGCGCAGTTACAATCACAGTAATTGGTTAATTGAATTACGGGCAAACTTTTTTCCTTTTATCACGTT
>JAVKPL010003024.1:0-189338 GCA_032173675.1 Gastrolobium villosum
GTTTTTCACATTATATGACATAATTTTGTCTCATATAATAGCTGAAAAATGGGTAAGAATCACTAAAGATCAATAAGAGATAAAAAAAAAAAAGTAAGTTCCTTTCATGTTTTATGTGTGAATGAGACAAAATTATTTCATGCAACTTGCGGAACATAATTCTCATAAATAAATCTATATGTGTTTACCACCTTCTCATGCCCATTTTAAATTTCTGCATAAGCCATTTCGTTTGTGCGGCATAAATATAATATTCGTAAAATATGCGTAAATTTCTAACTAAAGTGGCCCTTTAGAGATGGCACCATTTTTTTTTTGTGGTGTTAAAACTTGGATTTGATTCATGCCGTCAACATTTTCTTTAAGATAAGAAGAAATATATATCACTATAAGATTTTATTGATATTAGACATAAAAATCAGTCATAAAGTTTTACCCAACTCGCTTTTAGAAAAAATAATCTTTAACAGTTGAGTCAGTTTAGGTCTAAGTACTAGTTCAAATGCTGATCTTATAAATTATACTAAATTATTACAGGATGATATATAGATAATATAAATTATATTAACTTTTAGCTTAAATTTTTTTTATGTCGAATTGAAATCAATGCTCTCTAGTTTGATGAATGTTTTTAAGATTTATAGTTAATTTTAGGGTTTTATAAGAGTTATGTTGTAGGAAAAGTGATTGTGTTGTGTTATAGATATTCATTTTGCGTGCCGGAGTTTTTTTTTGCTGCGGGCCCCACAAAATGTTGTGAGTGTAGGAAAATTTTTATGATTATGTTAAATGATAGATGATAAACACTTAATTTTATCGGGTTGAGGTCTACGTTTGTGGGTCAGTTGATTTTGCTTTGGGGTTAGACTGGCTATGCAATTGAGCGCATTCGCAGTGTCCAGAGTCTTCTGCTTTTTTTTTTTTTTCAGCTTTTTTTTTCTTTTTTTGGTAAGCTGCTTTTTTTCAGTTTATGGGTGTAAATAGGTTGAGCTATTTTAAGTTTTGACTTAATTATGTTAGAAATGCGTAAAATGCTTTAGGTATGATTGATCTGCTCGTCTTGTGTATACCCGAATTATAAGTCTGATTTGACCTATATTTATAACAAAAGGAGTAAAGCCCTTTTTGGATCCCTATAACAAAAAATACGGTCCTCACTTTAGTCTCTTACAAAAGAAAATTAGTCGTGTGATCCCTATGAAATTCAAAGTAGACCTATTTTAGTCATTTTAAGGGACTAATGTGAGTCTTTTTTAAATTTGTGAGAGACCACGATTTCAACTAAATGTGTCTACTTTGAATTTCTTAGAGACCTCGGGACTGATTTTTTTTGTAAGGGACGAAGATGGAGACCGTATTTTTTGTTAGGTATCCAAAATGAGTTTTACTCAAAACAAAAGCCTTCACCTAGGCTTAGGCCGTTAACTTATTTAAACCAATTAGGCATTTATTAATTAAAATAATACTACTTTATTATTCAAAATTATTAAAATAATAATTTATTTATTTTATTTAAAATGAATGAAGGACCGGCTTGGCTCAGCAGTAAGTTTGCTTGCCGTGATATGTCAGGTCGCGGGTTCGAATCAGTCTCTCTGCAAAAAATAGGGGAAAGACTGCCTAGAGTATTCCCTTCCCCAGACACTCACAAAGTGGGTATTTGAACTGGGTCAGCTTTTTATTTAACATGAATAATATGATATAGACCGACCTGTAGGTTTTTAGGCCGACATATAAATGAAAACATATCACATGCTTTTTAAATATGCTTTTTTTTAAGCATGAGTCCGTTCTATTTAACTATATGTAATAGGTTGAATCAAACTTGATATGGACTGAATCATAAACTCCTATTAAGGTGACCGATCCATTTACACTTATTCAGTCATGACTTTGTTAAATATTTATTATCATCCTAATTGTGTGTCCAAGTTAGTGATTGCACTACTAGAAAAGTTCATTTTTTGAACGGAAAATTTCTGTAAAAAATTGTAAAAATCTCGTAAAAAATGAAGTTTTCGATGAAATTATCGATGGAATTCAAGTCGTCGAATTTCTCTTCATTGATTACAAATTTTTCGACAGAATTAAAGATTTTGTAAAAAAAATTCGACAGAAAATCAATGGAATTCCGTCGAAAATTGTTATGATGGTTTTTGATGGAAAATGAATTCCGTCAAAAGTTTTTGACGGGAAAACAATAATTTTATGTCGAAAATTGATGTAAAGATTTTCGACCGAAAACAAATTCCGTAAAAAAATTTCAACTGAAAATCAATGGAATGTAATGGTTTTCGACGAAAAATGAATTCATTCGAAAGTTCTCGACGGAAAATCAATAAATTTCCGTCGAAAACTGATGTAAAGATTCTTGACGGAAAACAAATTCCGTCAAAAAAATTTATATTTTTCTTTTAAATTTTTTCTACAAAATTAATACCAATTTTCTATACAGCACCTGATAAAAAAATACAATCAAAATAAACAACATATCAAAATTAAATCTCCTTAATCAATAATTAAATGCACAAAAGTACATATGATATATTGGACTAAGTATTAGAAAAGGTTTATACAATTAGTGAGCGGTGTACAATAAATATACATTGTAACCTTAAAAAACTAACAAATAAAAATAAACATATCAATACACAATGAAAAAATTGACTTCATAATTTAACGAAACAATTTCTTCTCGGTCTTTTTTGTACTTTACATCACTACACAATCCTATTCCAACAAATACAATATTAAGTACTCAAACCTAAAACTGATAAGTTTTGCAAATTTAAGATCACAAGCCTCTTCTTCAAAACTAAGTTAAGCTCCCAATTCTTCCTGATAGATTTCAAAAACTAATGCAGAAACAGCTAATACCATGTAAAACTGAAAATTCTACGCAATTTCAAGGGGGGCTGTTCAACGACCCCTTCTTCAATTGGGTTCTTTATAGGAGAAAACTTAATTTCATACAGATTTGGCCACAATGGATAGTGTTGAAAAAGCACGAAAATTAGCTTTCATTTTTTTTTTTTTTGGTAGACGCTTTCATTTATTAATTCTTACTAGGAAATTCCTACAGTGAAACGAATTTTAAAATTTTTCCTGTTCTTGCCTAATTTATTAAACTCTCTATTCTTATGCATACCATTTTAACATTTTTTAGTAAAACGGATTCTACATTCAGGTCACTTCCATTTTCATTCCAATTTTTATCAGATGTCATGCTAAAAAATAATAATAATAAAAAAAGTGTTAGATGGATGGAATGGAACGATATGTTTGAACAACAATATAATAAACTAATAACTGGAGCTTACCAAAAATTCGCTCACTAAGAGAAAGTAGATATAAAATTAAATCATGATATCCTATTTTAATTCAATATATGAATGTAAATTTAAATTAATATTTTATTTTTCTGCTCTTTTAATCCACAATTTAAATATATATTTATATTAATATAAGAAAAAAAATAACTAATTTATTCAAATGGGCAATCCAAATGTAATATATATAGAAACCATTGATTCCAGTAACACCTTTGACCATAACACCAAAAGAGAATTTATCCAACTAGTTTTTAATCTATAAATAATTCAAACAAATCTCATAATTATAGATACCCCTCAACGTTACAAATTTTAAAAAACGGGAAGCAAGTATTGACTAATCAAAATAATTTGGGTAGGTTGTACGTTCGCTTTCCATTTGTATAAAAAAAATAGGAAAGCAAGTATTGACTAATAATTATCAAGCATGTGATTCTATTTTAATATTATAGTTTTAATAAAGGGTTTTATAAGAGTTATGTTGTAGGAAAAATGATTGTGTAATGTTATAGAGATTCGTTTTGCGTGCCAGAGTTTTTTTTTTTAAAAAACATGCGGGTCCCACAAAATGTTGTGTGTGTAGGAAAATTTTTGTGATCATATTAAATGATAGAATGGAAACCCTTTAATAAATTTTCAAACATTTGACATAACTTATAGAAAATATTAAAATAAGTTGTTCTTATATGTGAAAACTAGGGATGATCATAAACGAACTAGGGGCCTTTGACTTGACTCGTGAAGACCTGAGCTTACATACTTAAAATTGGTTGTTAGAATCAAGCTTGGACTTGTATAAAAGCTCGTTTAATAAAAAGGCCTCAGACTCCAATTCAAAAGCTCGGCCTTAGAACCTTTCAGGCCGGCATAGTATATTAATTTTTATTTTGTATTTTTTATACTATTTGTATTAGCTTTTTCTATCTCCTCAATCCATTTCACCACATTTTATTGGTTAAATAGACTTTTTGAATGATTTTGTTCTGTATTATGATGTTTTGATATACATTGAATTTACAAATATTTATGGAATTACTAGTGCTATTGATTGTATATTCTATTTGGATAATTTTCATGAGGAGGGATATTCTTACTACCAAAATTTTCTACTACCAACTTATTACCTATCTAATCACCATCGGATCAACATTTTCTCTTCTTTCAATTTTTTTAACATTCTCTTTTTGATTCAATGGTGATTAGATAAAGTTAGGAAGTTAGTAGTAGAAAATTTTGGTAGTAAGAATATTCTCCCTCATTTTTCATTGTCTTATTTTTTTTAAACATTCTAAATCAAGCTTTTATTTTTTTTCGTAAATAAGCCAGGTCACAGGCCAATAATTATATTCATAACATGTAACAGGCTTGGTCAGACTAACACATTTACACATGCTTAACCTTTTAAGAACAAAGTTCGGCTCGACTCGTTAACACCCCTAGTGAAACCAAAATAATTATTTAATGTTTCATTTCCTTTTTTTCTATCCTTACCATGTGTATTCGTGGAATACATGGAAGAAACAAGTAAATGTTCACAAAGCTAATAATTGGATTAGTCCATGGTGATATCTATTATATATATAAAGGAGAACCAAAGAAATTCTTTTGTGTTCACACTGTGTGTTCATACTTGCATTAATATTTAAAAAATAAAATAAAAGAAAAATTCATAATAATGACTTTTTATACAAAAATTATATATATAAAGGAGAACCAAAGAAATCCTTTTGTGTTCACATTGTGTGTTCATACTTGCATTAATATTTAAAAAATAAAATAAAAGAAAAATTCATAATAATGACTTTTTATACAAAAATAAAAATCGAAAATGATGATTAATGACCCATCATTAATTGTTGCATAGGAAGATGAAAGGATTTTAATTATTGCATTGGAAGATGAAAGGTTGTATACTAATGTTATTTGAATATGGAAAACTCATCATCTCATATTTTTGGAAAAACCTCCAAACCATTCAGACGCTTCTCCCTTCTAGCTCCTGACGTTTCTCATCTCTTGCTTCTGCGATTTTTGTTCTCACTGTTTTTGTTCGACTATTTGTTTGTTGTAGTTATATTCTTCGTTTTTGTTTTGAACGTTCGGGCTGTTCTCCAAATATGATTTTATAAAGGATATTAATCCTACCAAGGAGGATAGGAGGATTAAAGTTAGGGTGATTAGGTGTTGGAATAAAGGTTCCCAATTTTCACCGGAAGGATTTTGATGATAATGTGGACATCTGATGGATGAACAGGTAATGGTTCCGCTGATTATTGCCGCGCAAATTTTTTGGTGTCTTTTTTTTTCCATTGATATATTAATGTATCTCTTTTGTAGGGTGGAAAAATGCATGTCATGTTTCAATGTGTAATTGGAGATCACGTTTCAAATTTTTTTTTTAACATAATTGTTTATTTCATATACAGATACGTCTTCCCAACAAGGAAGAAACCAGAAATTGTTTTAATGGTATCTTATGTAATTCGCGCAAGGAGAGTTGTAATGATTCCTTTCCATCAAATGGTACGGAAAAATCTTTGGTAGAAGATCTCTCGCAAAATTATTACGTAAGTTTTTTTCCATTCTTCCTTCATTTACAACAAACAATAAATCATACATCGAATATTCTTATAACAAGAATATTTAAATCTTTTCCATCCAATGGTGTGACAAATTCTTCACTATGATTTTTTTTTTATACTTTGACACTTTTCTTTGTTTTATTCAAGCGGAATATTCGAGTCTCTTCCCTCAAATGGTGTTGCAAACCCTTCTCTGGAAAATCTTTCGCCATTTTCTTCCTCACCTGTTGGCAGGTAAGTTTTCTTCCTCATTTATTTTTTTACAACAATAAGGTAATAATTCACAATTACAGTTCATCAAAAGCTAATGTAAAATCTTCTATAGAAAATCTTTCTCCCCGGTTAGCATCTCCCATTGTTTCGTAAGTGTGTTTTTTTTTTTTTGTCATTTGTTCATGTAGAACAACAAAAAGAAATCATACTTTGTGAATTCTTATAAGTTGAGATTTTTTTTTCAAACAGAATATTTGAATCTTTTCCCTCTAGTGGTGTTACAAATCTTTTCGTGGAAAATATTTCGCCATTTTCTGTCTTACCTATTGGCAGGTAAGTTTTGCTTCCTCATTTATTTTGTTTACAACAATATAATAATAATATGTGAGGAATTTTTTCAAGGAGACTAATTTTAATCTTTTTTTATCCCAGCAGACTGCACGATTCCTGCTCATCAAAAGGTACGACAAAATCTTCTATAAAAAATCTTTCTCCACCGTCAGCATCTCCCGTTGTTCCGTAAGTTTGTTTTTTAACATTTGTTCATGTAGAACGACAAAAAGAAATCATATTTTGTGACTTCTTATAAGTAGAGAATTTTTTTCAAGCAGAATATTTGAATCATTTCTCTCCAGTGGTGTTACAAATCCTTTCGTTGAAAATCTTTCGCCATTTTCTATCTCACCTATTGGCAGGTAAATTTTCTTCCTCATTTATTTTTTTTACAACAATATAGTAAGAATTTGTGAGGAATTTTTTCAAGGCAGACTAGTTTTAATCCAAACACAAAGTAATTATACTACGAGGAGTCTTTTAACAATTAATAAAAATAGCAGTAATTAATATACCTATTAGTAATAAATCATTTACTATGTGTAATTGTTGTAATTGTTTATGTTAATAATTAGTTTCCAATTCAATGAATAAAAATGGGAAATTGTTAATGCTAATATGAATGAAATCCTAATAAAAATGGGAGTTGCCAATGCTCATAATGATAAGATGGAAAATGAAAAATAATTATACGAGATATAGAATTTTAAAACGAATGAATGAAAAACAATCATACCAGATATAGAATTTTAAAACAGAAGAATGAAAATTAATTTATTTTAATTCAAAATTTAAAATATTTAAACTAAATAGTTAAAGCGAAAAGAGTTTAGCATTAATTAGTGGCAGACGGGTGCATTAATATCCCACTTCTTTGTTTCCAAAAAAAAAATCCCACTTCTTTTTTAAAATTCTAAATTTGAAGTTGGTATAGGTAAGAAAAGAATTTAACATCTTTTAGTGGGAGACAACTGTATTAAGTTCTCACTATTTTCTATGGGAATTGTGAACCCTCATTTTGAAAAATAATGAATGATATTTTTCCATATTTATCGAAAAACCAAAAGACCCGAAGAAAAGAGTTCAACACTAATTAGTGGCAGAGAGGTGCATTAATATCTCACTTCTTTGCATTAATATCTCACTTCTTTTTTAAATTTCAAATTTTGAAGTTGGTACAGGTGGGAAAAGATTTTAACATCTTTTAGCAGGAGACAACTGTATAAAATTTTCACTATTTTCTACATGGGAATTATTAATCCTCATCTAATATTCTAATATTCTAAAGGAAACCCATTCTTTGGCAAGTTTGCTGACGTGTCGCTTTCTCCTTCACTTTCAGTTTTGTGTTCACACTACAAAATATTTAAAACCTTTCCTTCTTCGGTAAAAAAGAATAAAAATAAAAATATATTAAATAAAATAAAATCTGTAATTAAATTCAATTGAGAAAATATGTTAACAATTGTTGGTGGCAGACAACTCATTTAATTTCCCACTACTTTATGAAATCTTGATTTTCAATTTTGAATTTGAATTTTTAATTTTAGATTTGAATTTGAATTTTTAATTTTGAACTTGAACTTTAGAGGGTGGGAAAACATTTGAACAATTGTTGGTGGCAGACAGCTCATTTATTATCCCATTACTTTTTTGTTAAAAAATAATCATTAAAAAAATGAAAATATTTTGTAAAAAATGCAAATATTTTGTGTATAAATAGGATATGTGTTATTGGTTTTTTCATTTGGTAATTAGCTTCTATGCACGTATTTCTTCTCTTATTTAAGTTTTTATCTTCTTCATCTTCTCAGATTGTTGTTCTATCACATGAATATGTAATATTTTTGCTTTTTTTCTTTTGCACCTTTGTTGTAGAACAAAATTGACGAGATAATTTAGAATCACTAGGATATTGCTTTTGTACTTCCTCAGAGGAAGGTATGACATTTTTCTCTATCTGCTTTTCTTCTACAAGTATTTTCTCCATAATCTAATATCATGAATGAATGAAATGATATAATAAAATATCTTAATTTTAAAGTATACAACGAGCAATGGCATAATGCGTGGATCACCCCAGCTTTTTGGCAAGTTCTGTCTTTTTCTCTTCTGTGTGCTATCTGTGCTTTTTGAGCACCATCTTAAAATTCAACACGGTAAAAATTTCCCCTTTATCTTAAAGTTCTTCTATTTTCTATCTTTAATGTCTGCAAGAGCGAGATGAGCTTTCCCTTCTATTCTTCTTGTCGATACATAATTTGTTTCGCATTGTTGTTGATGTTCTTTAATTTATGTCTATTTTTTACAGATATTCTTACCGTGACAATTAGAGTGATGAGTTGGATATGAATGATACTACTTTGATCCTCATAAAACCATCTTCTATTTCTTCAAAGAATGTTGAAGTGTGTTAGATGTTAGACCAGTGCAACCCAGCAACATAGTTTCAAAGCAATTTTTCTTTTAGGAAATTTTTTCTTTAATTATCACTATTAATTTATCCTTCTACTTTTTTTAAAAAAATTTGTTTGTGCCTATTGTATAAGTGTCTAGCCTAATTCAATGTAGTTAGGCATTGAAAAGCTCCGGTTTGCATGATCATATTGAGAATATGAACTAGAAGAGAAATTGATGTCTCTTCAATTCCAAAATATAATACAGGCATACGAAGCTTTTCATCTTCTAATTAAATTTATCATAATTAGCCTTGAAACCAACATCCTTTAAAAAAATGAAAATATAACCATATAATTGTTAACAACTTATACCACATTGTTTTGGAAAGACCTAATATTAACAATTTATAGCGAGTCAAACTTATTTCACACCCTTTTCCTTCTCTACATTTTCAACAAACTTATTTCTCAACAAAATCATTTCATATAAATTTGACTCAAACCATTTCAAATTTAAACTTTAAATTTTATTATCTATTTAAAAAGGATAAAAAGGATTCCGAGCATCTAATTTAAAAACAAAAAAGTTTTGAACGCATGGTTTGTATTTTTAAAATTTAAATTCTAAATTTGACTCAAACAGAAACTAACTAATTGAAACTTTAAATTTAACTAACTAATAATTATCTTCCTCATTGTGGCAAGGGAAAAAAAACAAATCATTTTCAGAAAATATAGCCGTATAATTCTTAACAACTTATACCGTATTGTTTTGGAAAGACCCAATATTAACAATTTATAGTGAGTCAAACTTATTTCACACCCTTTTCCTTCTCTACATTTTCAACAAACTTATTTCTCAACAAAAACATTTCATATAAATTTGACTCAAACCATTTCAAATTTAAACTTTAAATTTTAATATCTGTTTAAAAAGGATAAAAATGATTCTGAGCGTCTAATTTAAAAACAAAAAATTTATTATTTTTTGAACGCTTGGTTTGTATTTTTAAAATTTAAATGCAAAATTTGACTCAAACAAAAATTAATTAATTTAAACTTTAAATTTGACTCATTATAAATTATCTTCCTCATTATGGCAAGGAAAAGAAAATTCATTTTCAGAAAACATAGTCGTATAATTCTTAACAACTTATACCATATTGTTTTGGAAAGACCCAATATTAACAATTTATAGTGACTCAAACTTATTTCACACCCTTTTCCTTCTCTACAGTTTCAACAAACTTATTTCTCAACTAAACATTTCATATAAATTTCACTCAAATCATTTCAAATTTAAACTTTAAATTTTAATATCTGTTTAAAAAGGATAAAAAAGATTTTGAGCGTCTAATTTAAAAACAAAAAATTTACTGTTTTTTGAACGCGTGGTTTGTATTTTTAAAATTTAAATTCTAAATTTGACTCAAACGAAAACTAACTAATTTAAACTTTAAATTTGACACACTATAAATTATCTTCCTCGTGGCAAGGAAAAAAAACAAATCATTGTCATAAAATATAGCCATATAATTCCTAACAACTTATACCACATTGTTTTGGAAAGACCTAATATTAACAATTTATAGTGAGTCAAACATATTTCACACCCTTTTCCTTTTCTACATTTTCAACAAACTTATTTCTCAACAAAAACATTTCATATATATTTCAATCAAACCATTTCAAATTTAAACTTTAAATTTTAATATCTGTTTAAAAAGGATAAAAAAGATTTCAAACGTCTAATTTAAAAAAAAATATTGTTTTTCAAACGCTTGGTTTGTATTTTTAAAATTTATATTCTAAATTTGACTCAAACAAAAACTAAATTTTAATATATGATTCAAAAGGATAAAAAGGATTTCGAGCGTCTAATTTAAAAATGAAAAAATTTTACAAAAAAATTTACTGTTTTTTGAACGCTTGGTTTGTGTTTTTAAAATTTAAATTCTAAATTTGACTCAAATAAAAACTAACTAATTTAAACTTTAAATGTTAATATCTGTTTCAAAAGGATAAAATGGATTTCTAGCGTCTAATTTAAAAACAAAAAATTTACTATTTTTTGAACGCTTGATTTTTATTTTTAAAATTTTAATTATAAATTTGACTCAAACAAAAACAAACTAATTTAAAGTTTAATTTTTGAGTGACTATAAATTATCTTCCTCATTGTGGCAAGGAAAAAAATAAATCATTGTCAGAAAATATAAAAATATAATTCTTAACAAATTATACCACATTGTTTTGGAAAGACCGAATGATGTTACTTGGTTGTTTAAACAATGGTGTATTTTATAATGCATTTAAAAAGTTAATTGCTAACGACACAAATCATTGCAAAAAATAATTATTTATTGTTATTTTAAATTATTATTATCTTAAATCTGTTATAATAAATGAAAGTCCCGAGATAAAATATAAAAACCTAAACTCAACTATAAGAATATTTTTTGTGTGGATAAATTTAAAAACATATTACATACTGATAGTTAGAGATGGCAAATTGGTTCGGCCCGAAGGACCGACCCACCAACTTATTTTTATAATTAAATCAAAATTCCACTATTCTTCTTTTATAATTAAATTCCTGAATCTGTTTTCAATTTTTGTAAATACAAATTTTTAAAATTTCAAATACTAATGACACAAATCTTTGCAAAAAATTAATTATTTATTATTATTTTGTAAATCTGATTGTAATAAATGAAAGTTCATCTCTGCGATAAAATATAAAAACCTAGACGCAACTATACGAGCCTTTTTTTTGGACAAATATAAAAATATATTATAAGCTAATAGTTAGAAGTGGCAAACTAAGTTCGGTCCAGAGGGACGGCCCATATAATTAAATTAAAATTTTATCCTTTTTTTATAATTAAATTCATAAATCTTAATTTAATTTTTGTAAATACAAATTTGTAAAGTTCCAGATACTACCAACTCAAATCCTTCCAAAAAATAACTATTTATTATTATTTTTTAAATGTGATTGTAATAAATGTAAGTAAATATTTCAGATAAAATGTAAAAATCTAAATGCGACTATAAGAACTTTTATTTGGATAAATATAAAATCATATTACATGCTGATAGTTAGAGGTGGTAATCTGAGCTCTGCCCGGAGGCTGACCCACCAACTTATTTTTGTAACTAAATTAAAATTTCATACTTCCTCTTTTATAATTATATTTCTAAATCTGATTTCAATTTTTGTAAATACAAATTTGTAAAATTCAAAATACTAAGAAGACAAATCCTTGAAAAAAACAATTATTTATTATTATTTTATGATTCTGATCGTAATAAATGAATATACATCTCTGAGATAAAATATAAAAACTTTGATGCAATTATAAGAAATTTTTATGTTGACAAATATAAAACTTAATACTTATTGGTATATAATGCTGACAATTAGAGGTTGCAAACTGGATTCAGTCCGGAGGACCGGCCTGCCAACCATTTTTTATAATTAAATTAAAATTCCGCCCTTCTTCTTTTATAATTAAATTTCTATTTCTTATTTTAATTTTTGTAGTATTTATATTTTTAAAAAATTTAAAATATTTAATGATTATTTTAATTTTTGTTCAAAAAAAATGGAAGAAGTTTTTTTTAACCGATGTTATTATTAAACTTACAATCAACAAAATTAGTCATGATACCGAATTGTGGAGTAATACCATCCGATTCTTTGGAAGTAAATCAAATGAATTGAATATATATACTTAAAATCAAAGTAAAATTACACTTATAGTTATATTTAACTTTTTTAAAATTATATGTGACTTTAAAAATATAAATTAGACATAACTTATTATTTTTAAATATAAAAATCTATTACATGTTGATATAAAATGTTGATAATTAAAGGTGGTAAAATGGGACCTGGAAGGCCAGCCCACCCTGCCCGCCTATTAGTAGAGTTCGCCCGCCAACACATTTTTTTTTATATTTACTGTCTAACAAGTCTATCTTTTTGTGGCTGGTCATTGGATTTATTGCTGTAAATATTTCAAAAACAAGCATCTAAATTAACCATATTCAGATTAAATATGATGCATTAAATATATGGTTATATATATATAGGCTTTTTGACCCTTTTATCCTTTATTAAATAAAAAATAACCACTTTGTCCCTGTTCCAAAACTATATCTCAATATGCCCCTTTTTGATCGATTACGAGAAAACTTAATCGATTAAGTGTAGAAAAAAAATTTAATCGATTATGTATCATTTTTAATCGATTAAATATCGATGACCTCAATCTGCTTTCGACAATGCCATCAAACTCACATATTAGAGTCTGTCTATATCACACTCTTCTTCTTAAACCCACTTTATCTCTTATATATATATATAAACGAAAAATATCTTCTCATGTTACATGAGAATTCAATTCTCATATTGTGACCCTTCGATATGCGTGCAAATCTTTTCTTTTCTTTTTCATTTTTCAATAAATGTGGGACCCATCACTAGTTGAATCATAACATGCGAATTGAATTCTCATGCAACATGAGAAAATCAAATCCCATGTATAAATATCCCTTAATGTTCCTTTGTTTTAAATCCCAAAATTGTTCGCATGGCAGTTCTCGCAGTTGCATCTGGCGATGAAGAAGCGCTCCGATGCAAGGTCGTGGCTCTAATCAAAGATGACTGCATCGACGATACACTATCCGCCATTCAATCTTCTCGAACGCCGCATGATGATTTTCATTTCCTTAAGGTTCATGAATATCGTTTTTTCTTTTTGGCTGAAAAACATTAAGACGGTTCATTTTTTTGTTAATTGAAGTTTAGATTATCCTTGGTTAGAAGAGACCATCAATCTTACTGAGCATTTATAGTAGGTTTACATATCCCTTACCATAGGTTGCCCTAGAATTGAACCCCTGTTCTGGCTTTGCAGAACAATTTGCCACTTCTGTTTCAAGTGCATGTGTGAGTATTATTATTCAAAGGATTTTCCTTGTTTTTAGGTGAATTCTAGAATTATCTACCTTATTACCATGCTTCCTGCTGGGTAAATCTAATTTGAAGAAACAAGTTATGGAACTATTCTGGTTGCAAGAAAGGTTGATTTTTTGGATACCGGATGGAAAAGGCAAGAAGCATTTTAGGAACTGGGAAATAAGGATTTAAGACAAGACTTAATCGATAAAAAATGATATGTAATCGATTAAATTTTATTTTGACACTTAATCGATTAAGTCATCCTTTTAATCGATTAAAGAAGGGCACATTGAGGTATAGTTTTGGAACAGGGATAAAATGATTATTTTTTATTTAATAAAGGTTAAAAGGGTTAAAAAACCTATATATATATATATATATATATATATATATATATATATTGTGAACAATTATTTATACTTATGTAATTAAGCAAATGAATGGTCTTTTGATATTATCACATTTAACTTCAACTATAAAATATTTGTTATAATATTAAACATACTAACTCAAATATGTTTGAACTCTTCATCTAATATATATAGTACAACTAGAGAAAAAATAGATACATAGTAATCTATACGTAAGTATAAATTAATCTTTTTTTATATGGATAAATACAAAAACCTATTTAAGTTAATAGAAAATGTTGACAATTAGAGGTGGCAAAATGTTGACAATTATATGGATAAATACAAAAACCTATTATGAGTATAAGTCACCGGTTTTCATAAAAGCTGGTCAGGTCGCACCGGGTCGCACTGGTTCTGATGCATGGCCGGTTCGTTGCTTCAACCGGACCGGTTATATGACCGGTTTACCGGTTCCCGGGTCAACCCGGCCGGGTCGATCCGGGTTTAATAACACTGGTTCTTGAGTTCTCTTGAAGAACAACACATCTTTGCTTAGTTCTCTTGAGTTCTAGTGTAAGTGTTCTTAAACTTTCTTAAAAAATATCATCTTTTTCTCTTGTGTTCAAGAGCTCTAACTCTTGAGCATGTTCTTGAAGGTGTGTTCTTGTTTAAAGGAGCATTCTTAGTGGTAAAAGGCGGAGCTTAGAGCTAAAGGTGTGAACTTGAAGATGTAAGCTTCACCTTGGGAAAAGATGACCCAAAAATGCTTCCTTTCCTCCTCTTTATGCCACGGTTTTGTGTATGGGTGGGGTGTATATTGCTGAATCTTTTTTTAAAAAAAAAAAGGTTTTGATGATTGTTCTTGAGGATGTGTGAGTTTTGAACCAAAAAATAGTTGATTTGAGGTGTAAAGTGCAACCTTTGGATCTTTGTGTGGATTCCACGAAAAAGGATGAACTTGAACCCTAAAGGAGAAATCTATGATTCAGCCATGTCATGGGATCTAGGGTCTGATGACTAAGATTTTTTATGAAGTGACTACGTGTGGAAAAATCCTAAGAGGAAGTGAGAAAGATGAATTAAGTGGGTTATCTTTAAGTGAAACCTACTAATCTTGATTAAGAATGACTAAAAACCCTAATAATTATAATTTATCAAATCTACCCCCTTTGATATAATGTGGATTAGTTGTGTTAAAAATAAGGAAATCATGGATTAGTGGATTAATTAAGTGTAGGTACTAATTAACTAATTAAATGGCTAAGAAATAAGCTTAAAAATATTAACTTAAACACCTAAGCAATTCGGCCATATGTGATTAATTTAGGGTCACTATGTTAAAATAAATATTAATACCTAATTAGGACATTAATCTAGTGGTTAAGTGATGTTGATTATGCATAATACACTAATTAAATATTAAACCCTAAAAATGAACCTAATTAGGGTTTAGGAGCACTAATCATGCAATTAGTGGGGGTCTTTGACCGGTCTGGTATTTTTTGGGTTTAAATATACAAATTTGGTAGGTGAATAGAAAAAATTACCATGTGGGGTTATTAAGTGTCGGGGGTCCAACCCAGCGTATTTAAATGACGCACAGCAGTACCCGCGGCACTTTCGATAATTTTTGTTTTCAGACACGGTTCCGCCTACTCTCCCCCGCGAGACTCAACAAATTTTTTTTTATTCAAACAAGTGTCGTACTGCCCCCTTACGGCACTAATAAAAATAAATTTTTTATTTAGATAAGTGCCGCTCAAAACCCGCTACGGCTTTAATTAAAATGATTTTTTTTAACCCCCAAGAGAACGTGTTTTGAACTTCTGCTTATCTCGTCGAGCTGGAGACAGGGTGATTGCAAAGATCTGGTAGTGGAAGGAGATTGGAAAGCGAAGCTAAGTTTAGGGAACATTGAGAAAAAATAAGAAAAGGAACAGAGAGGGAATCTGCACAGGCTGGGACTGTGTGTAGTGGTTGGGAAAAAGTAAAAGGAGTCAAGAGCGTTGACAGGGACTGAGGAGGAGGAGGAGCCAAAAAGCAGATTGCTAGGAAGAAGCTTTACTATGTGTGTCTGTGTGTGTACTGTAAGAACCCGCACCGTTAATTAAGGTAATTAGTAAATTAATTATGATAATTAGGAAATGATTCCATAATTGACCCTAATAATTATTATGAGGCTTTAATAATTACAATTAGTGAGTAAGAATGCTGAAAGTCACTTTTCGGAAGAAAAGCGCAGATACCGGTTCTGCTACTCAGTATAAATGCGTACCGGAAAAGTATCCCGGAAAATTATAACGAACGTATGATAATTACTAGAATATTATGTAGGACTTGTAAAACAAGTTTCAAGTCAAAATAACGTAATCTGATGCCAGAACTGATACTGGCTATGGAAAAGCGCGTACCGGAAAGGTGCTCCGAAAAATAAAATAAAAATATAAAAAATCTTAGAAAAATGTGTAGGTCTAGATTCCAAAGTTTGAGATCAAGATCTTTCACTTTGCTATTAAGGCTAATACTGCGCGTATGTGGCCTTGTGCCTATAAATAGACACATTATGGCACAAAACCCTAGACATTCTAAAATTCCTGCGTGAGTGGCTGCTGCCTTGGGTGGGAAAAAAACATTGTTCATGGCCTCTCTTCTCTTTTCTTGAGGTTGAAGCCATTTCCTTCACATTTCCTCTTCTAAACACTTGATTGGGTGGGTTGTGGGAGTGTGGGGCTGCATTCTTGCACTCTCAGCCTTTGTGGAGTGTGTTTTGAGGTCTGTTTTGGAGTGTTGAGTTGTGTGAGTGGGAGTTGTGAGTGTTTCCTTGGTAGTGGAAGCTCCAAGAAGCAACCTTTGGGTAGAAAGACCAAGTCTTGTGCACCATTTTCGTGCACCTTTGTTTGGCCTGAGTTGAGGAACCTTGGGAGAGCTCCAAGAGCACACCTTGCTCTGTTTTGAGCTTTGGTAAGTTTCCTACACCTTTGATCTTAAGTTTTGATGCTTAAAGTTGATGTCTTGGCCATGTTTAATGAGTAAACAAGAGGGTATAATGAGTATGAACCTAAAATAGATTAAAAATGCATGCTTTAACGTGTACATGTGTTAAAAGTTGGATCTTTGGGATGGATATTCACGAAATGCAGAAACTGCATTCTGTCGTGAGATATCCGGATATTTGTCGAACAGATATCCGGATATCAGTATCTGGATATGGTATCCGGATATTGATATCCGGATATGGGACCTGGGTATCCGGATATGGTATATCCGGATATGGTCAGTGTGATATCCGGATATGACATATCCGGATATGTCCCTTGAGATATCCGGATATCCTGGGTTTGCGCAGACAGTAGCTGTGCTGTATGAACAGTAAGCTATTGGGGGTTGTGGACCCTAGATTAAGGAAGTTTAACTTCTGTAATTAATGGACTAAGTCAGAATCATATGATTAAGGGCTTATGGCTTTGTTGGAAGCCTTAAGACGTAAAACGTAAAAGAAAGGCGTAGTCTTTAAGTTGTATGCTTGTGATGCATAAATATTGATGTATTATTGGTCCATATCAGATTGTGATACTGCTGTTTTTGGACTTGAGAGTGGTTGGACTCTTGGCTTGGATAGCTAGCTTGCAAGGTAAGCTTTCGTGTCCTCGGTTTAGCCATTTTGTTGTTCCACCATGTCCCATGGGGATGGGTTTATGCATGCTGTGTTACATGCTTTAATGTTTTGGAAATGCTGTTGAGCTATTTATATGCAATGTGCTTTTATGAGATGCATGTGGTGTCCACCTATACGGTAAGCCTGAGTATGTAGTACATACAAGATGGTGAGGCTGTGGGTGAGGTACAGGTAGCGTCCATGTACTCATGTAGGTATAGACGTATTCCTACATTTCTCTGGCCAGTAGATTTGATAAACACACATGGCATGATTAATTGCTGCATCGCATAGTTTTGGAACTTATATTGTAAATACTGTTTTTGAACTTATGTTACACATGTAAGTGAGCTTGGGGTGGAAACTCCTTGAGGACCCCTTGTCTTACTGAGATTTCTTGTCTAGAGATCTCACCCCACGTTTGGGGACGCTTATTTCAGGATCAGGTAATGTTGAGGGCTCAGGTGGCAGGAGGCCAGAGCTGAGTTGATATGATGATATGATGACTGCTGTTATGTTTTCCGCTTTGTTTGAGTTATTATGTTGAGACTGTTATTGGGCATTGTTGCCTTATTTGGTGAGCATGGGGTTTGTCCATGCCACATGGTTTGACTATTGACCTTTAGTTTGATGTTGTAATTAAGTATCAGGATTTTGACCCAGGCTATGTGTTGTAGTCCTGTGGTTTTAGATACTCACTTGATATTTATATATGAGGTATTCAGTTAGTTGTCTTGCAATTTACATACAGGCAGTATTTTATGAAATTGATTAAGTAATCAAGTTGGCTAAGGTTAATGACGTCATAATTGAATTAAAGAAAAAGTTATTCCGCATTTTTATTAAGCGTGGCTTAATACGATAGTATGTTAACAATCCGGCTTAACACGGGCTGTTACATTTTATGGTATCAGAGCACTTTCTAGGGAAAAGCCTGTAGGTAAATTGCAATAACTTAGGATGTGTCGTTGCGTGTCTACTTTGTGTTCTCTCTGATTGGTGTGTGTTATGATAATGCATGTGTGACCACATGGCGTGGGCCTGATCAACTCATTCTTTGTGTAACTTGTGCAGAGTCATGGTACCACCAAGGAGGAACACTAGTACGAGCGAGGATCAATCGGATCCTATCCTGGCTGCATTAGCTGAGATGCAGGCGGCCCGACTAGCCGACCAGGAGGCCACGAGGTTGGCAAACCAGGCGATGCTGGACGCTATTCGGGATGCGAACCGGCGAGCCACGGCAGAGATTCTGGAGGAGAACCGGATGGCTAACATGACTATGATGAGGGTCATGTTGGAGGAGTTGAGGGCTGGTCCTGCTGCTGGCCAGTGTCCTCCACCACCTCCACCGCCGCCACCGCCTCCACCTCCGCCTAGTCAACAGGAGGACACCCAGAGCCAGATGGGTGAGGGCAGTCACTTGACGGGGGCTATGCAGACTATCCCCGTATTTGCTGAGGATCGTGACGAGATCGATCGCCGGCTGAATGCTTTCCGCAAGCATAAGCCACCTTCTTTCGACGGATCTTATGATCCCATTGCTGCTGCCAGATGGCTACAGGCGCTGGATAAGATTTTCCGGATCATGCAGTGCACCGATCCCAGAAGCTGTTGTTCGCCACTTACATGCTGGAGGGCGAGGATCACGAGTGGTGGACCAACCTTTCTCGCATCTACGAGATGCAGGGTCATGTGATGACGTGGCCATTCTTCGAGGAGAGCTTTCTGGGTCAGTACTTTCCTTATGACTCACAGGAGAGGAAGCAGGGAGAGTTTGACCGGTTGGTACAGGGCTCGTTGTCTGTTGACGAGTACCTGGCTAAGTTTAATGAGCTGGTCAAGTTCGCTCATTTCCGCATGGCGAGACCGACTCCTGTATTTCTTGCGGCAAAATTCCGGAGGGGACTTAATGAGGACATTGCTGGACATCTTGCTGGTTCCGCTTCGAGAGACTTCGGAGCTTTAGTACAGCAGTGCCCCCACATCGAGGACTATTGTTGTGCGAGTCAGGCCAAGAAGGCCAAGATTGAAGTACCACAGGGTACCGGCGGTTCCGCTACCTGGAAGAACAAAAATTTTGCAAACAAGGGCAAGGGCAAACAGTTGGCGGCTAAGCAAGCGCCAAATCAGTTTAGAAAGACTGCTACTCAGGGGAACACAGCGAGACCTCCTGCCCCCAGATGCTCGGGATGCGGGAAGTCACACTTTGGGCCGTGTTCTACCGGACAGTTGATTTGCTTCCAGTGTGGCAAGGAGGGCCACTATTCCAGAGATTGCCCGACGGCGAGAGTTGCTGCAGTGCAGGCTGTGCCATTGCAGATGGTTCCTACTGGGGCACCAGTCGTGCCACCTACTACGGGACGTGTTTATACCTTGGATCGTCAGCAGTCGGACAGAGCTCCGAACCTGGTCAGAGGTACTGTTACCATTGGTGGTTCAGCTGTTGATGTGCTTTTTGATTCCGGGGCAACGCACTCTTTTGTTGCTACCCCTATTGCTGTGGGGCTTGAGTTGCCCAGTGATGTGCTTTCTCCACCGATGCGGGTGACCACCGCCACCGGAGAAAAATGTTTGACCTCCACTGTTCATCGCGATGTAGCGTTTCAGTGGGATGGCCGTGACTTCTCGGTAGATCTGATAGGATTGCCGATGGCCAACCTTGAGATTATTCTGGGCATGGATTGGTTGTCCAGAAACTGTGCAATGATTGATTGTTGTGCCAAGAAAATGGTGATGTCTCCGGGTGGGTCCACAGCCAGTTCCTCACCGTTCATTTCAGTCCTGCAGGCGAGGAGGGCCTTGAGAGTAGGGGAATTTGGCTATGTCATGTTGGGAGGTTTGGTGAGTGGGACACAGGAGGATCTCACTGGCATTCCTGTGGTGAGGGAATTTCTCGAGGTGTTTCCCGAGGAGATTCCTGAGTTTCCACCGCAGAGGGAGATAGAGTTCTCCATTGATTTATTGCCTGGTGTGGGGCCTATCTCATTGGCTCCATACCGGATGTCGCCACCAGAGTTGGCGGAGCTGAAGAAGCATATTGAGGAGCTTTCAGCGAAAGATTTTATTCGGCCGAGTGTGTCTCCCTGGGGAGCACCGGTCATTTTTGTGAAAAAGAAAGATGGGACCATGCGGTTGTGCACCGACTACAGACAGTTGAACAAGGTAACAATCAAGAACAAGTACCCTCTTCCCCGCATTGATGATTTGTTGGATCAACTCAGGGGTGCTTGCGTATATTCCAAGATCGACCTCCAGTCCGGTTACCATCAGATACGGGTAAAGCCGGAGGATGTCCCAAAGACAGCATTTCGCTCGAGGTACGGGCATTATGAGTACTTGGTGATTCCGTTTGGACTCACCAATGCACCCGCAGTGTTCATGGACTACATGAACAGGATCTTCCAGCCGTACCTGGATCAGTTTGTGATCGTCTTCATTGACGACATCCTGATTTACTCCAAGACGGAGGAGGAGCATACTGAGCACTTGAAGATTGTTTTGCAAGTGCTAAAAGAGAAAAAGCTATATGCTAAGCCGTCGAAATGCGAGTTTTGGCTCAAGGCGGTGAAATTTCTGGGTCATGTGATTTCTGCTAATGGAGTTGCAGTTGATCCTAACAAGATTGAGGCCGTGATGGACTGGGAGAGGCCCAAGACGGTTACAGAAGTGAGAAGCTTCTTGGGTTTGGCAGGCTACTATAGGAGGTTCATAGAAGGATTCTCCAAGATGGTGCTACCGATGACTCGCCTTACCCGAAAGGAGACTTCATTCGTGTGGACACATGAGTGTGAGGAGTGTTTCCAGGAGTTGAAGGAGAGACTGACTACTGCTCCAGTGTTAGTTCTTCCTGATCCTGAGGAACAGTTTGAGTTGTACTGCGATGCCTCTGGTAAAGGACTAGGTTGTGTGCTGATGCAGAAAGGGAAAGCAGTTGCTTACGCTTCAAGACAGTTGAAACCTCATGAGGAGAACTACCCGACTCACGACTTGGAGTTGGCAGCCATTGTTTTTGCTTTCAAGATTTGGAGGCATTACCTGTTTGGCATGAAGTTTGCTGTTTTCAGTGATCACAAGAGCCTGAAGTACCTGTTTGACCAGAAGGAGTTGAACATGAGACAGCGAAGATGGATGGAGTTCTTGAAGGACTATGACTTTGAGTTGAGGTACCATCCTAGCAAGGCCAATGTGGTAGCCGATGCCTTGAGTCGAAAATCCGTGAGCGTATCCAGCTTGATGATGAACGACTACGAGGTAATCGAGAAGTTCAGAGACTTGAGAGTGAACTCCTTGTTTGGGGGCGCACTTCTCGAAATGGAAATGGCATAAGTGATTAATGAGCTGATGGAAAAGATTAAAGAGGCGCAAGTGCAAAGAGAGTGCCTTGATTATGTGAAAAACCAGGACGGTGTGTCTTGGAACGAGGATGGATTGCTGCTGTTCCAGAAGAGGATTGTTATTCCTCGAGGGCCATTGACCGAGGAGGTTATGGCAGAGGCTCATAAGGGCCGGTTTACTATCCACCCTGGTGCTACAAAAATGTACCAGGACTTAAAGGGAAATTTTTGGTGGCCGGGCATGAAGAAGGACATAACGGTCTTCGTGTCCAAATGCCTTATTTGTCAGAAAGTAAAGATTGAGCACCAGAAATCGTCTGGTAAACTTCAACCTCTTGAAATTCCACAGTGGAAGTGGGAGAGTATTTCCATGGACTTCGTGGTGGGATTGCCTAAAACTCAGGCTGGTTGTGACTCTATTTGGGTCATAGTGGACAGATTGACCAAGTCTGCCCATTTTCTTCCAGTGAAGGTGAGCTTCACTACAGAGCAGTTGGCCAAACTATATGTCCGTGAGATTGTGAGGCTTCACGGGGTGCCCGAGAGTATCATCAGTGATAGGGACCCGAAGTTCACATCTCGGTTCTGGGAGGCACTGCAGGAGGCTTTTGGTACACAATTGAGATTGAGTACCGCCTATCACCCTCAGACTGAGCGGACCATCCAGACATTGGAGGACATGCTGAGAGCTTGCACGTTGGAGCAGGGTTCGGCATGGGATAGGTACCTTCCGTTGGTAGAATTCTCGTACAACAACAGTTTTCATGCTAGTCTGGGCATGGCACCCTACGAGGCGCTGTATGGTAGGAGGTGTCGGACTCCTACCTGCTGGTCTGAGGTTGGAGATAAAGAGTTATTTGGCTTGGACTTTGTCCAAGATACTACCCTACAGATCCAGATGATCAGGGAAAAGTTGAAGCAGGCGCAGAATCGCCAGAAAAGCTACTATGATGTCAAGCATCGACCACTGGAGTTCAATGAGGGTGAGCACGTGTTTGTGAAACTTTCACCTGTCACCGGTGTTGGACGGGCACTCGGAGTGAGGAAGTTGAGCCCGCGATTCATTGGGCCCTACCAGATCCTTGGTAGAGTAGGACCAGTTGCCTATCGACTCGCCTTATCTCCGAACCTAGCCAACATCCACGACGTGTTTCACGTGTCTCAGCTTCGAAAGTACATAGCAGACCCTTCGCACGTGGTGCAGCCGGACGACGTGGAGGTTCGGGAGAACCTAAAGACTCCCGTCGGACCACTCAAGATTCTCGATCGAGGCGAGAAACAACTTAGAAGCAAGATCATTCCGATGGTCAAGGTGCAGTGGACTGGGCGTAGTCCCGAGGAGTGCACATGGGAGAGAGAGGATGAGCTTCTCCGACAGTATCCCGACTTTCGAGACAGGTATGTTTCTGATTTTGAGGACAAAATCCTTAAAAAGGTGGGGTGAATGTAAGAACCCGCACCGTTAATTAAGGTAATTAGTAAATTAATTATGATAATTAGGAAATAATTCCATAATTGACCCTAATAATTATTATGAGGCTTTAATAATTACAATTAGTGAGTAAAAATGCTGAAAGTCGCTTTTCGGAAGAAAAGCGCAGATACCGGTTCTGCTACTCGGTATAAATGCGTAACTGAAAAGTATCCCGGAAAATTATAACGAACGTATGATAATTACTAGAATATTATGTAGGACTTGTAAAACAAGTTTCAAGTCAAAATAATGTAATCTGATGCCAGAACTGATACTGGCTATGGAAAAGCGCGTACCGGAAAGGTGCTCCGAAAAATAAAATAAAAATATGACAAATCTTAGAAAAATATGTAGGTCTAGATTCCAAAGTTTGAGATCAAGATCTTTTACTTTGCTATTAAGGCTAATACTGCGCGTATGTGGCCTTGTGCCTATAAATAGACACATTATGGCACAAAACCCTAGACATTCTAAAATTCCTGCGTGAGTGGCTGCTGCCTTGGGTGGGAAAAAAACACTGTTCATGGCCTCTCTTCTCTTTTCTTGAGGTTGAAGCCATTTCCTTCACATTTCCTCTTCTAAACACTTGATTGGGTGGGTTGTGGGAGTGTGGGGCTGCATTCTTGCACTCTCAGCCTTTGTGGAATGTGTTTTGAGGTCTGTTTTGGAGTGTTGAGTTGTTGAGTGGGAGTTGTGAGTGTTTCCTTGGTAGTGGAAGCTCCAAGAAGCAACCTTTGGGTAGAAAGACCAAGTCTTGTGCACCATTTTCGTGCACCTTTGTTTGGCCTGAGTTGAGGAACCTTGGGAGAGCTCCAAGAGCACACCTTGCTCTGTTTTGAGCTTTGGTAAGTTTCCTACACCTTTGATCTTAAGTTTTGATGCTTAAAGTTGATGTCTTGGCCATGTTTAATGAGTAAACAAGAGGGTATAATGAGTATGAACCTAAAATAGATTAAAAATGCATGCTTTAACGTGTACATGTGTTAAAAGTTGGATCTTTGGGATGGATATTCACGAAATGCAGAAACTGCATTCTGTCGTGAGATATCCGGATATTTGTCGAACAGATATCCGGATATCAGTATCCGGATATGGTATCCGGATATTGATATCCGGATATGGGACCTGGGTATCCGGATATGGTATATCCAGATATGGTCAGTGTGATATCCGGATATGACATATCCGGATATGTCCCTTGAGATATCCGGATATCCTGGGTTTGCGCAGACAGTAGCTGTGCTGTATGAACAGTAAGCTATTGGGGGTTGTGGACCCTAGATTAAGGAAGTTTAACTTCTGTAATTAATGGACTAAGTCAGAATCATATGATTAAGGGCTTATGGCTTTGTTGGAAGCCTTAAGACGTAAAACGTAAAAGAAAGGCGTAGTCTTTAAGTTGTATGCTTGTGATGCATAAATATTGATGTATTATTGGTCCATATCAGATTGTGATACTGCTGTTTTTGGACTTGAGAGTGGTTGGACTCTTGGCTTGGATAGCTAGCTTGCAAGGTAAGCTTTCGTGTCCTCGGTTTAGCCATTTTGTTGTTCCACCATGTCCCATGGGGATGGGTTTATGCATGTTGTGTTACATGCTTTAATGTTTTGGAAATGCTGTTGAGCTATTTATATGCAATGTTCTTTTATGAGATGCATGTGGTGTCCACCTATACGGTAAGCCTGAGTATGTAGTACATACAAGATGGTGAGGTTGTGGGTGAGGTACAGGTAGCGTCCATGTACTCATGTAGGTATAGACGTATTCCTACATTTCTCTGGCCAGTAGATTTGATAAACACACATGGCATGATTAATTGCTGCATCGCATAGTTTTGGAACTTATATTGTAAATACTGTTTTTGAACTTATGTTACACATGTAAGTGAGCTTGGGGTGGAAACTCCTTGAGGACCCCTTGTCTTACTGAGATTTCTTGTTAGAGATCTCACCCCACGTTTGGGGACGCTTATTTCAGGATCAGGTAATGTTGATGGCTCAGGTGGCAGGAGGCCAGAGCTGAGTTGATATGATGACTGCTGTTATGTTTTCCGCTTTGTTTGAGTTATTATGTTGAGACTGTTATTGGGCATTGTTGCCTTATTTGGTGAGCATGGGGTTTGTCCATGCCACATGGTTTGACTATTGACCTTTAGTTTGATGTTGTAATTAAGTATCAGGATTTTGACCCAGGCTATGTGTTGTAGTCCTGGGGTTTTAGATACTCACTTGATATTTATATATGAGGTATTCAGTTAGTTGTCTTGCAATTTACATACAGGCAGTATTTTATGAAATTGATTAAGTAATCAAGTTGGCTAAGGTTAATGACGTCATAATTGAATTAAAGAAAAAGTTATTCCGCATTTTTATTAAGCGTGGCTTAATACGATAGTATGTTAACAATCCGGCTTAACACGGGCTGTTACATGTACAACTTGGGGGAGGATGAGGTTCTTCCTATACCAGAAAATATAAAAGAAAACAGTGATCAATGAGGCTAAAAAATGATACAAAGTTGTTAGCATATCAGTTATAAAATTCAACCCTGCACCCAACCATGTCATGCCAATTAATTATCATGAAATTCAACCAATATAAAGTTGTTGTGTTAGCCTTAGTTTATTCTCAGGAATGGAATCAAATATCATATCATAGTGTGCTGGTGGTCTGTGTACTTTGGATAAAGTTAAGGGATCTAGAACTGTAGAGTATTTACTTATGTAGAATAGAATAAACTATTTGTAGTTCCCTTCTTACAGTAGTATATATGAAGTCATGCTCCATAATAGAACGGTTCACGGAAAATGTCACACAATTCAAGTGTGGAAACTCTGTTTAAGATCTCTCTCTTTTTTGCGTAAGTTGCTAATAGTTTGTTTTCAAGTCAGCACTTAATTTGGTGTAGGCCTCTAGGGCTTTTAGGAGGCACTTGTCCTGGCTTATTGCTATTTGAAAGTTGGCATTTATATTTACCAAAAAAAAAAAAAAAGTTGGCATTTACGTTTTTCTCTTTTTCATGTGGCATGTTGGTAGGATCATTCATTTGATATGCAACTCAAGGAAGTTATTTATGGACTTTCCTCTAAATGGAGAATTTTTAAATCAATCATCTTGCAAGAAAAGAAAAGTTTTAGGGGATGGTCCACAGTTCCTGGCAAATAACGCAAGTTTTGCAATCTTATATCAAGTTTTTCTTAAGGAAGACAGTCAATATGGTGATAATGCTCCATACAAAATCTATATATTTTTTTGCTTCCTTTAATGTTGTATACTTTTTAGCTGAGCTACAAACTATATCATTCATTTCTGACATTATAATATTAACTTTTAGACAAGATTTTTGGGGTTAGACATTATCATTTAAGTTACTGATTTCAACCTACAATCAACATCAAACATCAGATGTTAAATTGCTTCTAACAAAAAAACTAGCTATATCAAATGCTTAACCAATTGAAAGAGAAAAAATTCATTTTAATATAACCACACAAAATCCATTGATCCATAAATTGTAGTCAAAGAGAATGAGTTACCTGCTATGTTTGTCTAAGAAATTAGAGGTTCATTCCATAATCAGAGACATCATTGATAAGGTTCTTCTCCTCCGATTTGGTCGCGCCTCTGCCCCCGCAGTGGCGGACCTAGAAAAATTAGTTCATGTCCGCATAATTAGTGATGGGTAGGGGTGTTAACGGGCCGAGCCGAGCCGAACTTTGATCTTAACGGGCCAAGCCTGTATTTAAATGTGTCCGACTGGCCTTAGCCTTTTACCTATCACGAATATATTATTGGCCTGTGGCCTGGTTTATTTACAAAAAATAAAGCTTGTGTGAAGCCTGTCTTAGTCTGTTAGCATGTTAAAAAATAAAAATAAGATAACATAATTCCACAAAAAATCAATTTTCAGATAGAAACCTTAGCTTCCAATTTGCAGCAATAATTTACAAAGTCTACAATAAAAAAAATAAAGTGAGAGAAGGAAGATAACAGGTTATATTATCTTAGCCTATTATAAAAAAAGTGCAAAAAAAAAAAATTGACACAAACAAGCAGTGCACAGTGGAACGAATGAGTTTTTGTGGGTTTGTTTGTGTGAAGGGGGATGAAGGATAATATAGAAGAGCACTAGTAATTCCTTAAATATACATAAATTCAATATATATCCAAATAGCATAATATAGAACAAAATCATTCAAAAAGTCTGTTAAACCAATAAAATGGGCTGAAATAAATTGATGAGAGAGAGAGTTATTACAAGTAGTATAAAAAATATAAATAAATATTTATATATTAGGCTAGCCTGGGAGGCTCTAAGGCCGAGCTTTTGAATTAGAGCCTGAGGCCTTTATTAAATGAGCTTTTATACAAGTCAAAGCTTGGTTCCAACACGAGCTTTTATTAAACGAGCTCAGGCCTTTATGAGCCGAGCCAAAGGCCCCTGAAAGGCCACTGGCTCATTTACCACCCCTAGTGGCGGGGGTTCGGGGGCTCTATTTTTTTTATATAACTTTCATATGGAGGAATTGACTTATCAATGCAAGAAAAACATATAAAGTGAATAACAATTCTAGGCAAATACTACCTATCTCTTCAGTTATTAAATGTAAAGACTCAACTACGAGAATGTCAAGAATTATATTTTATAAGCAGAAAACTGCACATAAGCCTTGCCATTCAAGGCATCAAATAATCATATGCAGCTCAAAAACACCATCAGCAACCTCAGGATGAGAAGTTTGAGCATGTGGCATACCTCTTGATAACTAATTAGATTGGAAAACTACAAGGAATTGCTTCAAGTAGGTAATGACGACATCTAGATTTGATCATCAAATTCACCATTTGATAAATCAGAATTTCGAATAGAATCTTTTCTATTGCGGTGCAATGAAGTTGCTTCATATATCCCTACAAAATCTCATTGCCGGTGGAGATTCAATCAGCAAGCAGATGGAACAGAACAATCCACTCACAAAAAAAAAAAAAAAAATACCGAAGTGTGGAATCATCACCGTAAATCCTCACAATTCATCCAAGGTGCTCGCGTCTTTTTCAAGCCTTTTTTCCTCACATGGGGTCTCAATTTTGCAGTATCTTCCCATTCTTTAACAGTGATTGGAAAAAAAAATCTATAAGGCCTCAAAAAAATTATAAAAAAAGCCAAAACTTATAAAAACATAAGCTTTTAATAGGAATCACCACAGCATGCAACCACAGAAAAAATGCTAACCGATATGTCAAGAATCTGTCATCGAATAACAAAAATGGAAACAAAAAAAATAGAGAGAAAACCACTACTGCAATAATAGTGAATAAAAGCTGAAATTACATGATGTGATAAATGAAAAAAAACAAAAAAAGTTTGCAGCTTTACCATGAGAGAACGAAGAAGAGGACGGCGCAAGCGGTGGAGCAATCAGAGTCGAGACAAGGCCTTTGCTTTGCTGTGAGAATGTGATGGTGTGGCTGAGGAAAAGAAGACGAAGGCTGCAACTGCAAGAGTGGAGCGGTGTGGCTTGCTAGTGCCCTGCTTATTGCTACCATTTTGAACCAAGAGTCCAAGAGACAACAACGAAGGGCCAGCCGAAAGTAAAAGTAAAAAAAAAAAAATCAAAATATTTATGTCCGCACGTACGTGGGTCCGCCTCTGTGCCCCCGTCTGTCACTCTATCTCCAGCTCCATGAAATTGTAAATTGGAAAGAAGAAGACGGAGATTAGCTCCCTGTCTGCCTCCGATTTCATTTTAACAGATCAATTTTCATATTTTTATTTATTTTTCATTCGGAGAAGTAAACGAGATTCACAGATTGGGGTTAAAAAAAATTGATAAATTAGTGGCAATGGGGGTGAGTCACTTGTTTAAATCAAACAAAACATATTTATTGAGTGCCGATGGGTGAAGTGCGCGGCACTCAGTTAGCAGAGAGAAACAAAATAAAAAACAATTACAAGAGAGCCGCATGGGTGAGGGGGTGTCATTTAGATACGCTGGCCCTACCCATCGGCACTTGAAGACCCCAACTCGTAATTTCAACCATCCAGATACCGAATTGGTAAATTTAAACGAAAAAAGTTCCAATGTGGTCAAAGAGCCCAATTAGTGAACTTGAGGTATCATGACATAATGTGACTAAGTGGGATTTCATAATGTGACCTACTAATAGAAAAAAAATCCAAGAATCAAAGTGAGTTAGAGTTGCTAACCATAGGTAATAAAGGTTTGATAATTAAACAGCCTTAGGGTTAAATGACCAGTTTTTATGCTAACTTGGGAAAAGCATATATCCCTCCACGAGGTCCTATAGGAATATTCCTTATATCATTTTGAAGCTTGTTATGTTAGCTATGTGCTATCAAAATTTGGTACCATTTGAAGATGTATATCATTCTTTAGGTTCGATTGAATGGAGACTGCCCTGGTAGGCCATGTGCAGGGGTTGTTCACGGCTGCATCTTGCATGAATTTTTTCTCCCTCTGTTCTTTCTCAAATTAGGCTCATAATATTTCTAATTAAAGATGAAGATGTCTAGTTGTCTGTATAAAAAATTGAGAGTAATTGATTTAGTAGATTTCCTAGAATCGCAGAGATGGTAAGGGGTGTTTAGGGCTCTATTCGGAGTTGGCAAGCAGCTTTTCTTGTCCAACTTCAAATGGTGATAAACAGAGCTATAAAACTCCAAATGATGTGTGTGATAACTTTTTGGAAATATAATTGAGTCTAGATTAACATAATAAAATATGAGAATTTTATAACAACTGGGTTGCGCATAGTGACTAAAAAATAGAAGCACGTACAGTTATAGGAAAACCATAAAAATGATATTTTGGCTAAGTGGATTTATGGGAATCCTTAGTAACTTATCATAATTAATATTAAAGTTTATAAATGACCTATTTTGATGATAAATGTCTTAATTAGTTGTAAGTTAAGTGGAAAGTGCCTTATTTTAAGAGAGTTTATTAAAGGATTAAGTGTCTAATGAGTTATTGTGGACTTAGTGAACAATTCCTAATGCACTAAAATATGTAAATATGTAATAATTGGTCTAGACTTGTAATGAGAATATTATTGGCTTGTAAGAATGAAATGTGGAATCATTAAGTGATTGAGTATTAATGATGTAAATGATTCCCGCTCTAGGTTTGCCTAGAGGACTTGGCACTTAAAGGGTTTATTCCAGCATTCTAAAACATCAATGATTTTCCTAAGTTATCAACCAAATTCATCAATAATTTTTATGGTTTCTAACATTCTAAGCCACTTTTATCTAAAACACAATTTCAATTTGAAATCTCTGTAACAGCCCGTTGTACACCGGTATTGTTAACATTAATTATGATATTAAGCGCAGTTACAATCACAGCAATTCATTTATAAAAATGGGAATAAAATTTTTTCGATTAAAATCTGTGATCGTAACTGAAACACTAACGGAAGACTTACTTAAACTATTTATACACTTTACCTTACTACATATAAGACGCTAAGGGGTTCCCATAAACCCACTTAGCCAATTCCTCACTTTTACGTTTTTACCAACTTAACCAGATTCACTAATTTTTTTTTCTGTGAACACAAAATAAAAATCCAAACCTAGACTCCAGGTCATCCGTTTCATTATTCAATTAGCTTTCTAACAAGCTATCACACACTCGATTCCGAGCTCGTGAGCTCCGGTTATCGCCGTTTGAAGTTGGACAAACAACATTGCCCACCAACTCCAAAACAGCCCAAAACCTCCAATCTTCACGGAATAAACTGCAACTAACCGCCCAGCCAATGTCTCTCAAACTTTTACACCATAAACTAGACACCTCAAACTTCGATTTGATATATCGTATGCTTAATTTGACCAAGTAATGAAGCGGAAAATTAATTTCCCTAAACTGCCTCAAATCTGCCCACTAAACAGGACAGAACAGGGCAGAACATGTCTTCAGCCCCCATGGGCTGCGCACACCACCAATGATCCTAGGCTTTTGATGCAACATAGGGGACATCTTAAGCTTCAAAATGGCGTATGGCACGTCCCAATCGGACCACTATGGAGAGAGATACGCTCTCCCAAAGTTCACCCAAAATTTGTCAATTCTACAGAAAATTCGCCAGAGTTTCCTTTGTATTTCCTAAAATCCCCAAATTTGCATAAGCTGTTTAACACTACTAATACACCTGAAATCCAGCAAAGTCCGATGGGTGGCACACACAAGGACCAACAACGCCTTGGGGCACTTACAACCCAATCCAATATACACTTAAACATAAGCAGTTTACTTTTGAATCCTTTATAGTTTCAATCACTAACTTTCAGTTTCATGCATAATTCATCATACGGATAATCATAAACCTAAAATAGGCCTAAAGCCCTTCCATCATAATAAGCATACATCCATGGTATATTTACAGTATTGAATTACAATTACACTTACACTTTAGCTTCAATTTACAATAATCCACATATTACAACTTTACTTAATGAATGAATTCATAACTAAAATGACAAATATAATACACTGAAACAAAATATGTATCACTACTCCACTCATCATCATGCGGGCTTCTTGCCCGCTGCTCCATGTCCACTGGTACATCCTGAAATAATGCCCCGAGACGGGGTGAGATATACGGATATATCTCAGTAACCAAGAGGTTCTGGAGAAAACTCTGCCCAATGGTTCACTTCGATGTATATCAATAATATAAAACACCATCACTGTTATAAAATGGGATAAAGCAAGGGATTTAGAAAAAGGGGGATAATATCAGAAACAACTACGACATGCGGGATGGTAGCTACCAATACCACGCCATGTCCTCGGCTATACGCCTATGGGTACTACCCCTGGCGTGTTCATAGAACAACCCACCAAGGTACCCCTTCCAACCATATACACCCGAGACTACCTAGTGTGCTCCTATCCGGATAACACACCACGACCCTGGGTCAACTAGAACTCCCTCTCGGAGACCTATCCAGTGGCAGTCCGGAAACTTGCCCGAAGGCTAAAAATATCTACTGGCCAGAGATCTGGTACATAAGTACCCACTGTGATAATGCATATGCATGCTCATGCTGTTCTACACTACTCATACACACTTCCTATAAATCACCCTCAACGGGTATGGTGAAACACACAAGGGGAACAAGCCCTAGTACCAAGAGGTTACCTTTCTTTTTATCCGTCCACTGAGCTCCGCAGAACTCCCCTTATAGCTTGATACACAAGAATGCCTACATAGAGGTCAGTTCCACACACTTAGAACTTTAAACCACACTTGAATTTCAAAATAGCATGTGTAAATCCCATCACTTACCTCAATCCAATTGGTCCAGGACCACGGGCAATCCACTGTTTCACTGTTCCGGTTTTAAATCCTCGTACGGCAACCTATACAACCATGTATAGCCGTCAGTTTCAGTCTAAATACGTCAAAACACGAAAACGTCAAATCCTCACCTCACACCATGGAGAGTTCGGCCATCATAGTCTTAATTTAGGTTTTATTTTTCTAAATTCTCTTTCTCATTTTATTACACTCACTTAGGTTACCCAAAGGCTAGTTCAATCGCCGTTTTTCTGAATTTACGACTTCTACGCAAAATTTTGCGAAATATTACACTTTAGGCACATTTTGCCACTTTCAACACTTATTATTTTTACATTGATCCTTCCACATGCCAATCACCACACAACCCATCTAATGACTTTTTCATCACACAACACAACACCAAAATTTTCCAAAACAACAATTTACTCAGTTATACAAAATGGCCGAATTCTTGGTTAGCCAAACCAAGGATTTCCACTCAATTCCTATAGTCCACAACTCACATAATCACTTCATATAATCATATAATGACACTACAATTCACTATACCACACATTAACACAAAACTCAAAAATCCATTTCATGCACTAAATTTTTCTAAGTTAAAATTCACTTTTTTTTCGCTTAAAATTTTCATTGCATTTCTAGCATTAATACATCATTCTAAGACATTATCATCTAATAGACATTTTCCATTTGAGCTCTCTAACACCACATATCACAAAATCCCTCTTTAGGGTCAATGATCAAAACTCAAGAATCAACCAATGAAATGTTGAAATAACTTACCCAATTGCACGTTATATGGCTCCACCTAAGTATACTCCGCCATTGGAGCATGAAAAAGCTTCATGAACTCACTTTCTACCAAATTTTTGGATCTGAATTTGGTGCAGATCTCCCCAAATACGCGTGTTCAAGGCTCAATAGTGGTACCAATGGGTTCAGAAGGTGTTTTCCATCAAGATTCAACACAAGAATCGTTGAATTCGGTGGAGAAACGGCTAAGTTATGGCCAAAGGAAGATTTGCACAAAAATGGTGTGGAAGGGGCTGTTCAAGCGCACCAAGGAGAGAGAAAGTGAGGGAGGGAGGTGATGAATAGTAACCTTAGGTGTTTTAAGTGACTTTAAGTGGGAACGGGTCCCACGCGATTTAAAACTCATCCGAATTTCTCTCCGATTTCACTAAACGTCCACAAATTCAAAACCTATTTAGAAATTCTAATTTTTAATATTAACTAAACTCCTTTAATTATACTCACTCAGATGAATCCGGAGCTTTTCGGTTGTTCGGGAAAAACACTGCTTTAAGCTACAGCGCACGCCGTTGGCACGCTTCCACAAATTGACTTAAACTCATCAAATAATATCAGAAATCATATTTCCTATTTCTATGGACCATTTAAAATTCAAATTTGAAACCTAGAGCTCAAAATTCCACTGTCACGTTTTACGGTGTAATCTGACTGCGGTATTTTTACCCGCGAAAAACACTATTCACTGATTTTTTTTGAAACTTGCCTATCCACTCAATTTTTCGTTCTGAATCCATTTCCAGGCTTATTTTTATCATCTGAGACCTTCTGCTCAATTTTTATCTTCCTAGGGTTGTGTGTTGGCTAATTGTCGTTTTGCCCTTTCTTTGTATTTTGGCCTATCCTTTAGGATTTTCACTAATTCTTCACTTAGTCACTCACTTAATATTTTAATACTTGATTTAAAATTGCGAGTTGTTATACTCTCTAACTACCTCAATTCAAGAATGCAAGCTATAGGTCATAAAGATCAAATCCAAATCAAAGCCAAGAATGAATGAGAAAGCTCACCCCCAATCAACTCCAAGGCAACATAAGAGTGAGTTTCAACCTTTGAACGGTCCAAAACCGCCACCAACTAACCCTAAAATCATCAAAACCGCCACCAACAATAGTGAAATGATCTCTTTGCACACTTAATTTCGTGGCTCACTCAAGGAAGAAAAGATGTTCACAAGGTGATTTGGAACAACTTTGATGTTTTACACTATTGGATTTGAGTAGGTTTTGGATGTGTTTTGGTCGTTTGAAGTTTTGAAGCAAAGCTTCCTTCCCCTTCAATGGAGGCTGCTGGTTGTGTGGGAGGGAGGAGAGAGAATGGCCAACATTTTGTGTTGTCCAAGGTGGCAAGTCCACTTAAGTGAGGTGGGGCCCACCGTCATCTCACGCGACTTCAAATTAATTCAAATCTCCCGCCTATTCCGCTAAACGTCCATAATTTCATAAACTATTTAAAACTCTAATTTTTAACATTAACCATTGTCCTTTAATTTCTCTTGATCAGACGAATCCGAGATTTTCCGGTCGTTCGGAGAAATCGCAATTTTAAGCTGTTATGAGCGCCTTGGGCACGCTTCCCTAAACACTCTAATTTCCATCAATTTTCCTCAGATATCATATGTCCTAGTCCTATGTACCATTTATAACTTATCTCCAAACCTAGAGCTCAAAATTCATTTGGCACACTTTACGGTGCAACTGTATTGCGATATTTTTACTGGTAAAAACACTATTCACCAAATTTTCAGAAACTTGCCTAACCACTCAATCTTTTGTTCTGGATCCATTTCCAGAGCTAGTTTTTCCATTTAAGAACTCTTACTCAATTTTACATTTCTAGGGTTACGTGTTTGGCAAATTATCATTTTAACATTCCTTTGTATTTTGACCCTAATTTCAGGATTTTCACTAATCTTACCCTTTAATCCATATTTAATATATAAATATATGTTTTAGAAATATGAGGTGTTATACGAGGCGAATCCAGTTTTCCACATCTAACTATTAGCATGTAATAGATTTTTATATTTATCCACAAAAAAGTGCTCTTATAGTTGCGTCTCGGTTTTTATATTTTATCTCAGAGATTAACTTTCATTTATTACAATTAGATTTACAAAATAATAATAAATAATTATTTTTTGTAAGGATTTATGTCGTTAGTATTTGGAATTTTATAAATTTGTATTTACAAAAATTGAAGTCTGAATTAGGAATTTGATTATAAAAGAAGAATAGTGAAATTCTAATTTAATTATAAAAACGTGTTGGCAGGCGGGGCGGGCAGGCCTTCTGGGACAAGCCCAATTTGAAACCTTTAACTGTCAGCAATTTATGTAAATATTATTTTTTTTCCAAGGATTTGTGTCATTAATATTTTGAATTTTAGAAATTTGTATTTACAAAAATTAAAATCAAATTTAGGAATTTAAATATAAAAGTAGAAGGATGAAATTTTAATTTAAATATAAAAATGTGTTGGTGGGCCGGCTCTCCGAACCGAGCCCAGTTTGCCACCTTTAATTATCAGCATGCAATAGGTTCAAATTTCTTATATATATCTTTTTCTCACTGTAGAAACATTAAATGCTAAACATTTTTTTCCATCTATCAAGTTCAAAATTCAAATTTAAAAAGTTTAAATTTGAAATATTAAACATTTTCTCACCCAATAGATATAATAATAAATTTTATTAATAAATTTAATAATTTTTCATACAAAAAGTAGTGAAAAACATTCATAGAAGGTTGTGCACTTTCTCCAAGTAATAGCTTTTAGTTATTCATTCTCGACATAGGAAATTGTTTTAATTATACTCTTGCGTCAAAAGAATGAAAGTTTAATTATTTTTTATATATTAAATTAATTTTTTTTATTTTTATAGTGATTAAATTTTATTATTTACTTTTTATAGAATGATAAATGTCATTTTTTATTTTTTATTTAAATTTAAATTTTAAATTCTTGTCTTCTCATTGTGCATATTTTTTCACATTAGTAACAAAAATATAATGAACAAATATGAGTTGATACAAAAAAGTATTCTACCAAATTGAATGTTTGGTGAATTGAATTAAATTGAATTGCATTTAATATAATTGAATATTTTATTATTTGAACAAAAACATTATATATATATATATATATATATATATATATATATATATATATATATGGGCAGGATATTCTTACACCGGTGTAAGAGTTAGAAGTCTTACATTCAATCTTAATCATTGATCCACTTGTATCCAATGGCTCACATTACTAACAAAATTTGAGCCCTTGGATATAAGTGGGATTAACGGATAAGATGGAGAGTGTAACTTACACTGGTGTAAAATGATCCTGACCCTATATATATATATGTGTGTGTGTGTGTGATCTTTTGACACCGGTGTCAAATTTGAAATTTGACACCTCATCTGAGAGCCGTTAGATCAAAAAAGACCAACGACTCTGATTTGTAAGCATGTGATACCATTGATATTTTTTTATCTAACGGTTCTGAGATGAGGTGTCAAACTTCAAATTTGACACCGGTGTCAAATGATCCTACCTCATATATATATATATATATATATATATATATATATATATATATATATATATATATATATATATATATATATATGGTGTAAAATAAAAAATTGTTTTTTTTTTTTTCTCTTCAGTATACTAGCAGTTGAGGTGGCATGCTTTTATTGATCTGTCACACATGTATTCGTAACATATTAGTTTTTTCCCATGATCTGGGAGTGGATGATGAAAACAATAATTACAGTTAAAAAAGAAGCAAATGGTTCAAGCGTTCCCACTAGGAATAGTTTACTTCATTGTGACTGTTGTTTGATGTCCGTATTGGGGACAACTCATGAAGCCTATAATTACAGTGAGTTAAAAAAGAAGCACATGCTTCAAGCGTTCCCACTAGGAATAGTTTACTTCATTGTGACAGTTGTTTGATGTCCGTATTGGGGACAACTCATGAAGTCTAAGTTCAACAACCTAAAAACTAAATAAAATAAATATAGAAGCAACTTGCTCTCCATAGTAGTAAATTAGAAAAACAAGGACCATAAGGAGCAATTGTGGTATCACTATAATGTAGAACTTAAAATAAAAACAACTATTTTCTTGTGAAGAAGACAAAACTTGTATTTCTCTTTTTTTTTGTGATATGTTGCTTACAATATGGATTAGTTTATATAGGTAGTAGATTACCTTTTCATGAACCAAACATTAAATTAGTCATAAACCACAAAACTAAACTTCCAACTATTGGCCTCTCTAACTCTTGGCCTTTCACTTTCTCACAACTCTTGGTCTTTCACTTTCTCACAACTCTTGGCCTTTCACTTTCTTACAACTCTTGGCTGCTTAATTAAGACTATTAAATATAAAACTAACAAAACATTTAAAGTTTATTCAACAATTCTCCTTCATAAACTTAAATGGTTCTGCCATCTTTCATCCCAAGCATCTTCTTGCAATTGTTGAGCAGCAACGTCGGCAGTGGCTTTGTGAAGATGTCCCCGACTTGCTCTTGACTGGTCACGTGTGTTAGCTCCACATTTCCTTCCTTTACTTGATCCCGGATGAAGTGAAATCGGACGTCAATATGCTTGCTTCTTTCAAGATTTACCGGGTTCTTGGCTAGCTCTATAGCCGACTTATTGTCAATTCGGATCACAGTTTGACCGACTTATTTTTCCTCCAACTTGCTTAGCAAATTCCTGAGCCACATTGCATGACAAACACACCAAGATGCAGCTACATATTCAGCTTCACATGTCGACAGTGTAACAATAGGTTGCTTCTTCGAAATCCAGGTGAATGCCGTGTTGCCCATGAAAAACACATAACCAGTCGTGCTCTTTCGATCATCTACGTCTCCACACCAATCACTGTCAGAATATCCAATCAACTTGTATTTTGCCGAGCTCGAGTAGTGTAACCCGTGTGAAACTGTACCTTGAACATACCTCAGAATTCTCTTTACCGTCTTCCAATGTGTGTATCTCGGCTCCTACATGAACCGACTTACTATGCCGACACTTAACGAGATATCCGGCCTCGTGCATGTGAGATAACGTAGGCTTCCCACCAAACTTCTGTACTTGCTTGCATCAACACGGTCTCCTCCATCAAACTTAGAGAGTTTGGAACCGGGTTCCATTGGTGTTGAAACTGGGTTGCAATCTTCCATCTTGTACTTCTTCAAAATCTTTTTTGCATAAGCCTCCCGTGACACGAAGATTCCCTTCTCATTTTGTTTTACTTCCAAACCAAGAAAGAACTTCATCAAACTGAGATCTGTCATTTCGAACTCTCTTGTCATTGTGCTCTTGAACTCTTGTATCATCTTGGCATTGTTTCCCATAAAAATGGGGTCGTCAACATAAAGAGCCACAATTAACAAGTCTCCTCCATTTTTCTTGACATATACAGCATGTTCATATGGACATTGTTCAAGTCCATTCTCCTTGAAATATTTGTCAATACGAGCATTCCATGCTCGTGGTGCTTGCTTCAACCCGTAAAGTGCTTTCTTCAATCTCAGCACCTTCTTCTCTTCTCCTGCCTTCATGTAGCCCGGCGGTTGTTCCATATAAACTTCTTCTTCAAGAGAACACCATTCAGAAATGCCGACTTTACATCCATTTGATGCATTGGCCATCTGTATTGAGCAGCCTGTGAGATGAGTAGCCGAATTGTCTCCATCCTTGTAACAAGGGCAAACACCTCGTCATAGTCAATTCCAGCCTTTTGCTTATAACCTTTTGCAACTAGTCGAGCTTTATATCGTTCTATCTCCCCTTGAGCATTCATCTTCTTCTTGAACACCCACTTCACTCCAATGGGCCGACTTCCTTCTGGTAGCTCGGCTAACTCCCATGTGTTATTTCGGTCAATGGCTTCTATCTCCTCATCCATGGCATCTTGCCATTTCTTATCTCGGATGGCTTCTTCAAAACTTATGTTCTCAGAGTCTGCAAGAAGACAAACAAAATGTACCTCACTTGTTGACTCATATATGTCTTGTATGCTTCGCATCCTGGGTTGTCGTACCTCATCTTCATCATCAGAAGCTTCAGGACTTGCCGGGTTGATAATTTGTGTTGAGATTCCGTCTTCAAAGTTTACCTCAGAAGAGTTGTTCCAGTCCCACTCATTTGCTTCATTGAGCTTTACATCTCTGCTTACTATGACTTTCTTGTTGACGGGGTCAAACAGCTTATACCCCTTTGTTTTTTCATCATATCCAATAAAAACATATTTCTTGCTTTTATCCTCGAGCTTGGTTCTGAGCTGGTCCGGTATGTGTGCATAGGCTATACTGCCAAAAACTCTGAGATGAGCCACTGAAGGCTTTTGACCGCTCCATGCTTCCTGTGGAGTTTTATCATCCAAGTTCGAATGTGGACATCGGTTCTGCACATACACAGCACACTGCACAGCTTCCGCCCAAAACTCCTTCGGCATCCTTTTGTTCTTCAGCATTGACCGAACCATGTCAAGAATAGTCCGGTTCTTCTTTTCAGCCACGCCATTCTGTTGTGGTGAGTATGGTGCTGTTAGAAACCTCCTTATCCCCCGTTCCTCACAAAACGACATAAACGCCATTGAAATATATTCCCCACCTCTGTCAGACCGCACCGATTTGATATAGCTTCCTGTTGCCTTCTCAATCATCACCTTGAACCTTTTGAACACATCAAACACCTCGGACTTCTCCTTCAGAAAGTAAACCCAAGCTTTCCGTGAGAAATCATCAATAAAGGAAATAAAATACTTCTTACCGCTGAAGGAACCCGGATTGATGGGTCCACACAAGTCGGTATGTATTAGTTCCAGAGGTTGCTTAGCCCGGAATCTTGCCATCTTCTGAAACGTGGTCCTGGCATGCTTGCCAAGTACACAACTCTCACAAAACTTTCCTTCAAAGTTGATGCCAGGTAACCCTTCCACCATCTTCTTCTTTGCCAACTCGGTTAGACCACCATAATGTAGGTGACCAAACCGGAGATGCCAAAGTGACGCCTTATCTTCCACCTCGGCTTGTAAACATTCAACCTGTACACATTTCAAATTCAGTTTATACATACGATTCTTACCCATTTGAACCCGAACTATCAGCCGACCTCGCTCATCTTTCAAATACAATACTCGGTCTTTCATAATAACCGAGTAACCTTTCTCCATCAGTTGACCCATGCTTAAAATATTGCTTTTTAGGTCGGGTACATAGTACACATCTCGAATTGAGCCAATTAACCCATCCTTTTGTAGGAAACAGATCGTACCTCGGCCTTTTACCTCAACCTTTGAGGTATCCCCGAACGAAACATGTCCGGTTTCCACCTTTCTCATCTCCTTGAAGAAGTGCTTATGTCCGCACATGTGGTTGCTCGCACCCGTGTCAAGATACCACTCCATGTCATCGTCTGGACTTCCTTTACTGTGTGTCATTAACAAGACACCATCCTTCATCTCGCCTTCTGTGGCTAGGTTGGACGTCTCCTCCACCTTTTTCTCCTCTCTGCATTCTCTTGCGAAATGTCCGACTTTGCCACAGTTGTAACACTTGTCCGAGTTACAATCTTTCGCAAAGTGACCAAACTTTCCACATTTGTAACACTCGATGTTTGAATAGTGTGACTGACCTCCTCGTCGACCTCGTCCTCGTCCTCTCCAGTTTTGTTGATTTGACTGTCCTACCTCATCACTATACACTCGTCCTCTCCAGTTTTGTTGATTTGACTGTCCTACCTCATCACTATACACTTCTTGACTTCGGCCTCGACCTCTACCACCACGGCTAGTACCTCGTCCACCGCGGCCACGTCCTCTACCTCGAAAATTTTGAGAATAGAGCATCTTCTCATCTTTAATTGTTGCTTTGGTCTGAAGTGCCTGCTCAAGAGTTTCCTCCTTCTTCTTCTTTCTTTGTTCATGCGCTTCAAGGGAACCCGCCAACTCGTCAATGGTGAGTGTAGACAGGTCCTTGGACTCCTCTATGGCACAAACCACGTTTTCGAACTGGTATGTCAAAGATCTCAAGATTTTCTCCACCACTCTGGTGTCAGGTATATCTTCTCCATTCCGTTTTAACTGGTTCACAATTCCTTGAACCCGGGCAACGAACCCGGATACTCCTTCAGTGTCCTTCATCTTCATTCCCTCCAACTCGGCACGAAGGGTTTGAAGCCAGACTTGTTTAACCCGGTTAGCTCCTCTATAGACATTTGCCAAGATGTCCCAGGCTGCCTTTGAGGTCTCACAATTTGCTATCTTCTCGAACCCGGATTCGTCTACAGCTCGGAAGAGCATGAATAACGCCAACTTGTCTTTTGCACGCGTCTCTTTCAACGCTTTGGTTTGAGCCGCCGAATGGCCTCCAGTGTCTTGTGGTTCTACAAAACCTGCTTGAACATTCTCCCAAGCGTCCTAGGATCCGAGAAGAGCCTTCATCTGGATGCTCCAATTCTCGTAGTTCTCCTTCGTCAACTTAGGTAGTGCCATATCACTCCCCCTCTCCATAGCTCTGATAACAATTTGTGGTATCACTATAATGTAGAACTTAAAATAAAAATAACTATTTTCTTGTGGAGAAGACAAAACTTGTATTTCTCTTTTTTTGTGATATGTTGCTTACAAGATGGATTAGTTTATATAGGCAGTAGATTGCTTTTTCATGAACCAAACATTAAATTAGCTATAAACCACAAAACTAAACTTCCAACTCTTGGCATCTCCAACTCTTGGCCTTTCACTTTCTCACATCTCTTGGCCTTTCACTTTCTCACAACTCTTGGCCTTTCACTTTCTTACAACTTTTGGCCGCTTAATTAAGACTATTAAATATAAAACTAACAAAATATTTAAAATTTATTCAACAGCAATCAGATACTGACAAGTACACTACCTTGGCCGTGATCTGAGAGTCGATGATGAAAACAATAACTACTTTTTTTTTTATACAAGATGAAAACAATAATTATAGTTAAAAAACAAGCACATGGGAAGCTTGCATTTACTTTCTTGATTTTAATCCATTATGTTAGTCCATAACTATGGTTTCAATATACGAGATCTTGTTTTCCTTCTTTATAATTCTAGCTTTATCCATTCATTTATGGAAAAAGATGTTTTTGATTTTGTTGCAGAGAAAATGTTTCTATCATATTTACATAAAAGTGACTGAATCTTATTAATTTTTCTTTCTCTCTTTTCTTTATAATGGAACACACTTATTTTTATAAAAGTATTTTTTTCTGCATTAAAACAAAAATATTATACCCTTCATTTATAATGTAAAACTACTGTACTCATTCGAATTGCTTTGATGCTCTGGTAAAGAGAAGGAAAAAAAATGGATACATAGATTTATTTTGTTTCATCGAATGTGAACTAAGTCAAATAATATTTCTCTGTATTCTTTTCACCTTATTTGTTACAAAACATTCTATTTATAAGGGGGAATATAAATATGTTTAGAAATTCTAAGCAATAGTAATGGGCCCAAACCCAGACCCTCAACGGTACTTCGTTGAATTTTTGGATTTATCTGTGTTCTGCCAAGGAGAGGAAAAGCGAAATATGACCGTAACCTTGGCAGCTTCATTTTTCGTTTTTTCCTGCTTATCTTTCGCTTCGTTTTGCATCTTTCATTTGGTTCGGCTTCTTACCCAATACAATCAAACTCTATATACTAAAGAGTATTTATCACAAGAGAGAGGATGGATATTCTTATTACCAAAATCTTTTACTACCAACTCACTACTTGTTTAATCACCATTGAATCAACATTTTTTATTTTTTCAAAAACTTTTTAACATTTTCTCTCTTTGATTCAATGGTGATCAGATCGGTAATAAGCTAGTAATAAAAGATTTTGGTAGTCCTCCAAGAAAATATTGTAGAGAGAGAATTTTGTAGACAGAATAAGTTGGCATATTTTTCAAACTCTTGAATTACTCTATGGTTCTTATCCTTTTTATGGGTTATGTTTATCTCATTTTACATGAGATAAATAACTATTCTACACATAAAAAGGCATTGGGTCCCACCACTTTTTTTCTCTCTCCTCTTATCTGTAGGTCTCAGTTATACTTTTATTTCTACAACATAAGAAAAATATATCTCCCTTTTATATATATATATATATATATATATATATATATATATATATGGGATTTGATTTTCTCATGTTACATGAGAATTCAATTCTTATGGTGTGACTTAACTAATGGTGGATCCCACATTTATTAAAAAAGAAAAAAGAAAATAAGAGCTTTGCACGCAAATCGAAGAGTCACAACATAAGAATTGAATTCTCATGTAACATGAGAAAATGTTTTCCCTATATATATAGAGAGAGAAATAATAATCTCATGTTGCATAAGAGAGTTATTTTATGTCATACACCCATAGAATTTTGTACCAATTATTTTTTTTTCTTTCTATATTGTGGACCCCACATATTTGTGTCACTCACATGAAAGTACTATCTCATATAACATGAGATTAATAAACCGCATATATATAACTCTTAAATCTTATTTATTTATTTTTTGGAATGGGTAGCATGACTTTTATGGGTTTATCTCTATCATTTAATATGACAATAACAAATTTCCTACACACACAATATTTTGTAGGGCCCGCAGCAAAAAAAAAAAAACTGGCACGCAAAACGAATCTCTATACCTTAACATTATCACTTTTCTAGTATGATCCATCCTGTCTTCCATGTATCACTTTTGAAACCATTTTATGGCACCACTGAAATACACTTTGAACCACTTCCGGAAGTTAGCAGGGACAATCGGCCAGTGCAGCATCCCATAGCTTTACTTGCTTCACATCACCTGCAAGTCAGAGGAAGACCACGCCTTCAGTATCTGGTTCAATGGTCAGCTACAGTCCCGGACGATGTCACTTGGGAGGATGCTAATATGCTTCGTCGGGTATATCCAACCCTCAACCTTGAGGACAAGGTTGCAGTTGAAGAGAGGGCAGATGATAGGGACAAGGAGTTACCGGTTATAGAAGGAAGAAGGGCTAGGATTAAGAGTTGTCCATCTTGGGCAATTGATTACATTCAGTACAAATACATCACTTGTATAGGACTATTTAGAGACGGTTGAGTCGGTTAGTGGAGTCTTCCATGTGATTAGTTAGCTTACGTGGCATTAGTTGGTTGTAACACATATAGCACAACTTGTAACAGATGTCATTCATCGAATAATACAGAAAGACACTTGTCTTGATTCAGTCACTTGTTTCTCTTTATGATACAGTAACTATACTGTACTCATTCGAATTGCTTTGATGCTCTCGTAAAGAGAAGAAGAAAAAAATGGATACATAGATTTATTTTGTTTCATCGAATGTGGATTAAGTCAAATAATATTTCTCTGTATTCTTTTCACCTTATTTGTTACAAAACATTCTATTTATAAGGGGAATATAAATATGTTTAGAAATTCTAAGCAATAGTAATGGGCCCAAACCCAGACCCTCAACGGTACTTCGTTGAATTTTTGGATTTATCTATGTTCCGCCAAGGAGTGGAAAAGCGAAATATGACCGTAACCGTAACCTTGGCAGCTTCATTTTTTGTTTTTTCCTGCTTATCTTTCGCTTCGTTTTGCATCTTTCATTTGGTTCGGCTTCTTACCCAATACAATCAAACTCTATATACTAAAGAGTATTTATTACACGCACAAAAAAAAAATTCTTATTACCAAAATCTTTTACTACCAACTCACTACCTTTCTAATCACCATTGAATCAACATTTTTTCTTTTTTCAAAAACTTTTTAACATTCTCTCTCTTTGATTCAATGGTAATTAAATAGGTAATAAGTTAATAGTAGAAGATTTTGGTAGTAAGAATATCCTTCTTACAAAAAAATATTATAGAGAGAGAATTTTGTAGACATGATAAGTTGGCATATTTTTCAACTCTTGAATTACTCAGTGGTTCTTATCCTTTTCATGGGTTATCTTTATCTCATTTTACATAAGATAAGCAACTTTCCTACACACAAAAAGATATTGGGTCCCACCACTTTTTTTCTCTCTCCTCTTACCTGTAGGTCCCACTTATACTTTTATTTCTACAACATAAGATAATTTATTTCCTACAACATAAGAAAAATATATCTCCCTTATATATATATATATATATATATATATATATATATATATATATATATATATATATATATATATATAATAATCTCATATTGCATAAGAGAGTTATTTTATGTCATACACCCATAGAATTTTATACCAATTATTTCTTTTCTTTTTCTTTCTATATTGTGGACCCCACGTATTTGTGTCACTCACATGAAAGTACTATCTCATATAACATGAGATTAATAAACCGCATATATATAACTCTTAAATCTTATTTATTTATTTTTTGGAATGGGTAGCATGACTTTTATGGGTTTATCTCTATCATTAACATGACAACAACAAATTTCCTACACACACAACATTTTGTAGGGCCCGCAGCAACAACAAAAAACTCTGGAACGCAAAACGAATCTCTATATCATAATACTATCACTTTTCCTATAACATAACTCTTATAAAACCCGACTTTTATTTGTAAGTACTACTAGTGAAGTGACTTCCTTGCAACAAGGTACACGAAACTTTAATAAATATTACGTACGCAAATGACAATAAACACCATACAGTACAATATATGAAATTAATACAATGATCATACACTCGCATTCAACTTGTAAATAATAAAAAGCCCAAAAGACTAAAACTTACATAGAACTTGCTAAATAATTATTTCTACCATAATCCCCATATTCAGGCACATTACCAGTTTTTGAGGAACGATAGCAACCAAAAAGGGAGCAATAGGTTTGCACAACCGTTAGAGCCAAAAATACAAAAGCCGCAAGAACTGTGCAGAATTTCCCAGAAGAATACACATACTTGGTTATGACCCGGTTTAGCTTATTGGTACTATCAAACTTATCTTTAACTTTCTTAATCTCTTCATCCAACGCTGAAGTCTTCGCAGGCTTAATCGATTTGCTCATCTACCAGCAGCGACGACTTCATGACTGAGGTCGGTCTGAATGATTTGCTCATCTACCAGCAGCTTCACATCCTCGGCAGTGTTAATAATAGCTCTCATTAACTCAGTGTACCTTGTGAAGATTAAGTATTCGGATATAATTAATGACTCATAGGATAAAAGTGGGAATTTGGTTCTCGAGCATGAAAACGTCCCTGATAACAGCATCCATCGTCAACTCTACACCAGCAGCGTTGACCAGGGGCATCCCTCGTTTTCCAATTAATTTGGAAATGTTTCGTTTGAGTTTTCTCACAGTAATGACACCGACACGGCGAAATCTTTTGCCTTTCAAGCTGCAGTTAAGCAAGTCGTGAAGGAACAAAGCATCAACGGTCATCAAGTACAACAGGGTCTCATCTTTGAACGCTATGCTTCTGTCGTAGCAATAGCGAATAGTATGGGCTGTTGGGTTAAATTTTAATGAGATAAAAAATAGAAAATATGAAATAGAAATGTGAAGTGTTTTCTGGTGAAGAGTCATGTCCTTAGGTTTGTGTTAGTGGACAATTATTATGCTTAGAGTTTGGTGAAGAGTTGTGTCTTTTAGTTATGAAGAGTTGTGTCTTTTAGTTATGAAGAGTTGTGTTGTTTGGAGTCTTTAAGCTTTTGTATGTTGGCCTATAAATAGGTCCTTTGTATTTCATATCAAATATAGCCAGAGAAAAAGAATATTAAGGCTTGGCATACACAGTAATAGAAAGAGGTATATTCGGAGACTTGTTTGTGTGTTTGAGTGTTTGTGAGAAACACCATTAGAGGACCTGTGAATCACAAATTGGTATCAAAGCTATGGAGAAAAAGAGCGAGTTGGAGGTGCCACTCTTCCATGGAGATAAGGATGAAGCATTAGATTGGCTTCTCTGTTTGAAGGAATTTTTTCGGAAAGAAAAAACCTGGACGGAGTACAAATGGCAGGTAGCCATGAGAAGACTCAGAGGAAGCGCAATCAAATGGTTCCGTACATGGAACTGCCGCGACTTTAATAATATATGGAAGAATTTTCTAATGGCCTTCATAACAAAATACTTGCCTGGACGTTTTGATCTGATTAATGAAGAAGATGAAATCTTCAATGATGATGATGAAGACGAGGAGAATGATGCGGATGAAGAAGAGACCGAGATGGCGGAATCCGAGGTTGCCAACGGCAACGCATCCGCGGAGGAGATTGACGTGTCGGAGCGCGTAAAAGACGACTCGGAGAAGAAGACGACGGAGATGACTGTGGCCAAGGGAGCCGAGATAGAAGAGGAGGAGAACAAGGGAGTTGAGATAGAAGCGGAGAAGGACGAGAACGACGAGTCCATTGTCAAGGTAGAAGACTTCGCGGAACCTGAGTGTTTGGAGGAGTCAAAAATCGGAAAGGAGATTGAGAAGCCGAGGTGCTTGATGGAGACCGGCATGGAGGAGACCGCGAATCCGAGTTCCGTGTTGATAACCATGATGGGGGAGTTCCCGACTAAATCACCGAGTTCATGTTTTGGAGAAGAGCTCGACCCCGGCATGATGAGGTTGATGTCGGAGACCGGCATAGGCGCGGTTCGGGTTGGAAGTCAGAAGTCGGAGACTGCATTGAATTTATGGTGGAAGAGGAAGATGTCGACACCACCGAAGAGAGACCATTTCCCTGGAGGACGGTGGTCTGAGATTCTATCAATAAGGCGCGTGGAAGCTGGACTTGATGAAGAAGAACCCAGCAATGAAGAAGCTAAGAGCGGAAAAATGGAAGGTGTAATTGTGGATGTGATTGACGAAGAAAAATTCAAGACTGTCTATCTTCCACCAATGAAGAAGCCGCCGGACAAAAAAAAATTTCGAAGAAAGGGGTGCAACATGGAAGTAGCGAAAAAAATCAATCGTTGGAAAATTCAAAAAAAAAAGAAGAATTAAAATTTAAGGGGGAGTTTTGTTGGGTTAAATTTTAATGAGATAAAAAATAGAAAATATGAAATAGAAATGTGAAGTGTTTTCTGGTGAAGAGTCATGTCCTTAGGTTTGTGTTAGTGGACAATTATTATGCTTAGAGTTTGGTGAAGAGTTGTGTCTTTTAGTTATGAAGAGTTGTGTCTTTTAGTTATGAAGAGTTGTGTTGTTTGGAGTCTTTAAGCTTTTGTATGTTGGCCTATAAATAGGTCCTTTGTATTTCATATCAAATATAGCCAGAGAAAAAGAATATTAAGGCTTGGCATACACAGTAATAGAAAGAGGTATATTCGGAGACTTGTTTGTGTATTTGAGTGTTTGTGAGAAACACCATTAGAGGACCTGTGAATCACATGGGCAACGTTCGACTTCTTGAGGTTCTCAGTGTAGTTGGAGAAGTCATTGAGCTTCTCCTTGGCTTTAGTCACCTTCAATTTGTCTATGGCGTAGACCTTGAGACTGCTATGGTGGTATGGACCAAGGCCCACGAATTGAGGAGTGAAGGCTTCTGGCTTGGCGCAGCTTAGAGATTTGGGAACACAGTACACATAAACAGCTTCATCATTCGATTCTTCAGTCTTAATCAATTCTTTAATATTGATCAAGACCGAATCATCTTTGTCACAATTGGTATCGCAGGTTATTGAGTTTCCGACTTCCTTAGAGGTCATGATGATTTTTCTCTGGGGTTGGTTAATTTTAGGCTATGCGCTTCACTGCATCATCCCTCGCTTTCTTTACGTATATGTAGATAGATGGAATAATCACGGCCGTTGAGCTATTTTTGTTACTATTGTTTATTTGTTACAGGGTTTTATATTTGTTATGTTACATGATTGTAACATAACAAACCTACTAGCTACCCACACATTTGAGTAGAGAGAGAAGAGAGAAAAATCAAGAAATGAGACTCACATAAAATTGTGTGTACGAAGAAGTAACATTATAAAAATAAAGCCCATTGTTATATTATATAACATTATTAACAAACTCTTAAAACCAAGTTCCAAAATATCAAAATAACAAAGTTTAACAACTCCTAAATTACATCAATTGATTCAAATCAAACACATCATCTTTGTATCAGTTGCGTGCCCTCTTCTCTTGTTCCTATAACAAATTCATTTGCAATACAACGTAATAGATTAATTCAAAACCCACCTCAACTTAGTACTCAAACTTTGCACAAGTGGCTTCTCCCTTTTCTTCCTCTGCATGAGCGACTTCAAGCGAGATTGTTGTTTTTTTTTTTTTACAGATAGCTCGAAGAAGATACTATATATTTTGATTCGGGGGAAATGGTAATAGTTTTTTTTTTTTTTTTAAAAAGGTCATGAGTTAAAAGGTAACCCGATTCAGTGTTTATCCGTACAAGACCTAGTTCACTTTTTTTGTTTTAGTACCAATTTTACATTTTTATACAGCGTTTTTACTAATTTTAAAAGGAGAGTTGTTATTTGCGTTTAACATGTATCATTTAAATAAAAAGATAAAAAAAACATATATATATATATATATATAATATATATTACAAACTACACTATATTCTCCCGGGAGAATACAAACTATAATGTGTTCTTCAGAGAGAATATAGTGTAATTTATAAAAAAATTCAAAAAAGTTTGTAAACGGATTCTGTCCCTATATATATATATATATATATATATATATATATATAGGGAAAAATATTTCTCAAACTGCTTGAGATAAGTTTATCTTCGTCCACCCCAAAATTACGTCATTTTAATTATTTATTTCCTTATATTTATTGATTAACCTTTGAATGGTTATGATTCCTTTGTTCTCTCTTCCTTTATCACCGTTGATCCATCTTTATACAATTATGATTTAGTAGTCGGAGATAAAGTTATCTCCGGCAGCTTGAGAAATGATAAGCCCATATATATATATATTTGTGAAAAGAAAAACATATATTTTTATTACACTAATTTTTAATAATAATATGTACACCTAGAGACTGTGAATGCTCTCAACAATAGTATTAGCAAGGCTCAAAATAGTAAGTGATGCTTTCTGATACTATGTTAGTGTATTTTAAGGTCCTGTCAGCGGTTAGAGGAGGTAAGACGATCCAGAGCTGAAATCTCACCAGTAATGATCGTGGATATAATGGTAGTGACCACGAGATCGTGAGGTACAGACCCACGATTCGGGTTGGTGGCCTATGAGAGGCTCAATTACCTAATCAGTTAACCATTTAGCCTAGGTCGGGTAGCTTCCTATGATTGACCCAGCTGGAGCCCTTATTCCGAAAACTCCCCGAACATGGTTGTTCTAGATGAATAGGTTATGTTTTTTATTTCTTATTTTATTTTTATGTTGTTAAAATGTAAAAATGTCGTAATCTAACAACTTTTTATAATTTAAGAAGGCGGAAGGATTCAAGCCACCATTAAGAACGTGCATCTGCAACTATTTGAAAAGAGGTCGAAGGAAATGCGTTTAATAATATAGGAAAATTATACTTTTATGTTGCATGAGATAGATCTCTCATGTCAGAATTGTGTCTCTCTTTATTTTATTTTATTTTATTTTACTTTTTAAAAGTTGATGGGACTCATTTTATTTGTCTCTTACATAAGATAACTTCTCTCATATTACATTAGAGAAGTAATCCCCAATAATATAATATTTTGTATCCCCAATAATATAATGTCGTACGCCACGGCCACCTCGAGTGTTGAATCCACCTCGGGTGTTGAAACCTCCTCTATATCCACCATGATTTCCTCTGCCACGTCCATAGCTACTGCTACTGGCTTGATTAGCATCAAGAGATAACTTACTTTGCAAAGCTTGCTCCAATTTGCTTGAACCTTCATTAAGATTCATTCTTTGCTCGTGCGCTTGAAGAGAACCCACAAGCTCATCAATCGATATAACTGACAAGTCTTTGGCTTCTTCAATGGCAGTGACAATATAATCGAACTTTCTTGTTAGTGATCGTAGAATTTTCTCCATTACTCTGACATCATCTAAAGTCTCTCCATTTCTTTTCATCTCTTTGGCCACCTTTTGCACTCGTGAGGAATAATCTGTAACTGGCTCTGCATTCTGCATTTTTAAGTTTTCAAACTCAGCTCTAAGTGATTGGAGTCGTACCTTTTTAGCTTTGTCAACTCCTTGGCAAGACTTCTGTAAAATCTCCCATGCTTCCTTGGATGATTTTGCATCTGATATTTTCTCAAAGGTTGATTCATCAACACCTTGAAAAATTAAGAAAAGAGCCTTTTTGTCCTTCTTTCGTGAATCTTTAAGCGTCTTTCTCTGGGCATCTGATAAAATTGTTTCTGCAGCTGCATTGGCAGACTCCATGTATCCATCCTCAACAAGGTCCCATATATCTTGGGAACCTAGCAACGTCTTCATCTGAATGCTCCAATTTCCATAATTACTCTTTGTCAACTTTGGAATCTGTGGTTGCATCATCTCCGCCATCTTTGATCGAACGTGGCTCTGATACCACTTGTTGGAAAAATGAACACAGGAAACGAAACACAACTTTAAAATATATTGAAAAAAAAAATCTGATGGGGTACAAAAACACTGTGGACTTTTGTCTCTCTCTCCAATACTTTTCTTATAATTTAGTGCTTCGGCACTCTTTTTTTTTTCTCTGATTTTTGATACAACACACACACTAATAGCTTAACATATATCTCTATTTATAGTCATTTGTTTTGCCGCTTTTGTTGGCCGGTACAGTTGCTAACTTTTGCAATCCAATTCAATTTGATATTGTCTTCTTTTACCGTCACAAGTTCCCAACCGCTTTGACAGAAATGAATGCTAGCTGTAAAATAATACATGTGGAAATGAATGCTAGCTGTAAGTTGAGATACAGCTCTTGATACTTCTAGCAAGCGGTGTAAGAAAGTAGTGGCAATATTGAATTTGTATTCTAACAAAAGTCCTACATTATGTACATCTCTTTAATTTTCTCATTTGGTCAGTTATATAATAGTGCAGACATAACTAGTTAATAATCATCTACGTTTTCATGTTTGTTTGTGGAATCCTATTTTGTACATGACAGTTGTTTTAATTTGCTACAGAACTTGCATACACAATGGAAGTAAATGAGAAAAGTGATGTGTTTAGTTTTGGGGTATTAGCATTGGAAATTCTTTTTGGAAAGCACCCAGGAGATGTTATATCTTCTTCTTTGCTATCATCATCTTCATGGAGTGTCATGGCCTCGACACTTAATGCTATACCATTGATGGATAAGTTGGACCAACGTCTCCCTCATCCTATAAATCCTGTTGTTAAGGAGGTGGAATCAATTGTAAGGATAGCAATTGCCTGTTTGACTGAAACCTCACGTTCTCGCCCTACCATGGAGCAGATTGTCAAGGAACTTGTAATGCCAAAGTCATCTTCAGTGGTTTAATTTCACATTGTCGCATACTTAAAGAATTGAACAAACCAAACGGTGGTAGCTCAGTTGGTTGGTGCATGGGAGTTGAGCAGGCGGGGATGAGAGCATGTGTTCGAATCTCCCCAGTACCACGGTTGGGAGGGGTTTAAAACCTTAATTCTAGACCCGCCCCGAATCGGATTAGTTGCGAAGCAATGATCCGATTGAATATTTCCAAAAAAAAAAAAAAGATTGAACTTACCAAATGTGCTTATTTTTTCCTGTTTTGTGTATGTGTTTTGAACTTTTTACTTTTTATCCATTTTGTATTTTAAGCATTATTTTTTTTGTTTTTGTAGTTTGGTCTCCTTCCGAAATTTTGTGTTCAAATAACAGATATTTATCATTCAAATAGATTTTTACTGTCACCGTGATTTGAAATTTACTTTAAACTTGGTATGAATCTCTGGTTGCAATTGGAAGAACATATATTAGAATTTGAATTTTTCATTAATAAAATATGTTTAAGCCTAGAAGCTCAGTGAGTATAATAAATTTGGGTTTTGGTCTCCAAGTTTATTTTTCCTGTGAACTTTAACAGATAATGATTAGTGGAGATTGAGGCCGTAATGTGCCTATTTTTTCTGTACCAAATAAAGAAGAAATGTAGTCCTGAATCTTTAACATCGATCCTTGTAAAACTCAACTTGTTCTGTAGGACAATCAACATATCGAAGGATGAAATTAAATCAACGGATTTTATTTGATATAAATTGTTTTTCTTTCTCTTAAATCACTTCCCCCACTCTATCATTTTTCTTTTTTCATCATATTTTACAGATTTCTATCTAACTGTTACAAAAATGAAGGAAAAGAAGTAGTAAAGGAAGTATAACCTTCCCCGATAGGGAGATACACCATAAAACAGGGACTGCATATTCAAACATCACGTAAACTGTAAGGGCTAAGAAAATGAATGAAACCAAAGATTGACAATAACTGGTTCCTCAACCCCATTATTTTAATATTCTTCTTCTTTACAAGAAAAAGAAAGTTTAGTTAGAAGTTTCATACGATAACTGAAACATCTCAAAGTACTTTTTGTGCGTGCGTGCAAGGGAAAAACCATTTATCCTCACCGAAAGCACAGATAATCATCCCCTTCTTCTTCCATCTATGACATGGATTGTTCCTAAATATATATGTGCCAATTTAAGATTAAGTTATGGCTGTTTTACACGTAAACTTTTTGGTTTTTAACAATAAAATACAAAACTAGAACCTACGGAATTGAAACCCTCATGCCGATTCAGCAGCTAAGTAGGAACTTGATGACCTGTGGATGAGTCTCGAGACAACACACAAGGTTCATATGTGCTTTCGGTGAACTGTTCTTGAATATTTGTTGCGTATTTAGGAAAAATCCACGATAGATGTGGAAGAAGAAGGGATACGCGCTAAGCTATTTTGATTTCGGTGAGAAATGGAAGTTGGAACTTGAAAGTATTTTGCGTCTAGTGTTTAACCTTCCAATTATGTCATCAAAATCAATCATAACTTGCTACGGCAGTTACAATATCTTAACAATATCGATTATTTCAATTAATTTTACAAATTATATATTTACAACTTTTTTTTTTCTTTACCATGTCTTATAATCATTGATTTTTGTCAATCAACGGTTATCATTTATTATGAATTAATAATTAATTAATTAGTTTAATTTGCTAAAATGATAACCGTTGATTGGCGGAAATCAACGGTGATAAGATATGGTTGTAAGAGGTTGTAAAGGAAAAAGGTTGTAAGTATAACCTTCCCCTGTTAAAATACTATATTTGTGGTATCATCATAGATAAAATTACACTACGTTATTGTCAATTATCACGTATCTCTCAATAATTTTTTAATTTGTGATGTAAATATTAGTAAAAAGGATTATATGATTAATTGAGAATTTTGAAAAATCTTAATACAATAACGTTTTCTCATATGTTAAAGAGTTCCACGGCGCAAAATATCTCTAAACCATTAAGTCCTCATATCTATCTTGTGTAGAGTGGTTCTACGCAACAATTTACAAACCCAGCTACAAGCATTACCGTAAATGATCTTTTGGTAACACCTCAACACAGCAGAGGAAAGGCAACAAATACAGATGATCAAGAGTGGGTTCAGGTCGGAGGTTGAACCTCCAACTCCAAGGCTGCATACCCAAACCTGAATAAGAATTACACTATATATACACTCAAATAAAATATATATTTTTATTTTTATACATTAAAATTCAATTTTTTATTTCTTTTATTTTTCTACAAATATTTAGCTAACCATATGATTAGTGGTATATATATACTTAGGCTCATGCATATGTCCCGGTAGAGCCGACAAAACGGGTTCGGCTGGGCTAACCCGCCCAACCTGCCAAACGGGGTGGGGCGGACTGAGTTTTTTAACCCATCTAAAAAGTGGGGTGGGGCGGGTTGATAGCGAGCATAGGCAGGTCGATGCGGGTCAGTGCAAAATAGGTTCGGGCTGACGGACAAACCCGCCAAATAGGACGGGACGGGCTGAGTTTTTCAGCCCATTTTTAAAAGTGGGACGAGGCAAACTGACTTATTTTTTGGCGGATTGATAGTGAGATGATGTGGGGGCGGTGCGGGGCGGACCGCCCACTTTACCACCTCTAGTCCTGTGTGCCTATATCTATATCTGTTTAATTTTTTATTATTATTATTTCGTCTCTATATACGCATCGATCTCATTAGTGGGGTAAATAGGCTCGGAAAAATGAGTAATGTGAAGAAATATATAAAATTATTTATAGGACTTAACAAACAACTTTAGCTCATGAGAGTTGATCGAGCAATATGATATCAAAATTTATGAACAATTGTTCGATCTTCGCGGCACTTTTTTTTAATAAAAAAAGGGTTATACAAGTATTATATTACAGCAATTGTTAATAAATTTCCAACTGAAACAAAAGTGAAGAGAGAGAAAGTGATAGAAGAAAAGAAAAAAAAAATTGTGGAGCCAACGTTTTCATTGTTTGTGCATGAAAGGAATTTATTTTCCAGTTACATGATATTAGTATTACCCATAAAAAAAATTAAATTCAAGTACAAAGTAATCAAAAATAATAAAAAAATAGACTCGTGCATTATTTACTCTTCAAATCCCAAAAAGATTTGGAGTAAAGAAACATATTAAGGAATATAATAAAATTGTTAATGGACTTTCATCCAACGACTTATTCTTTTAAGAAAATTGATTGCAAAATAAGTAACCAAACCCATTTAGGGTGTGCATGACAACCTTCTCGGAATGAGTTTTTATTTTATTTTTGTTCCCAAGAACAAAAATGGATAAGAATTGCGTTTGATAAAATCGGTTTATTTTTTTGTTCCCGGATAAACCGGTTTATTTTTTGGTGCTGGGGAACAAAAAAAGAATCAAAAAATTTCTATTTCTCTCTTCCCCGGCACAGAAATAGAATCAATTCTTTCTCAAACTCTCACAACTTCGTTCCCGCTCACACCCAACACAGAACGATCACTGGCCTTCAACCGTATCATCACCACCCATCCTTTCACCACAGAAGTTCTTCGTCTCCTTCCTTCCTTCTCTCTCTCCTCCTTCCTTGCACGTCTCTCTCCTGCGTTCCCAGTTGCACGTCCCAGTGGCGGCCTGTGGCTTTTCTTGAAGCGTGGTAACAGAACAGAGCCATCTATCATCAACGTTTCTCATCAGAATAATTGAAACAGAACAGATATGAGATCAAATCATGTTTGACCTCTGATTTTATACCCAATAGACACCACCGCATAGAGAGATAGGACTATTTAAATGAAGTAAATTTTAAGAACAATTCTTTAATTCTCTTGCACCAAAAATCCTATACCCAATCAGGCAACAACACACGACACTAATTTTTAATTTCGAAACAGAAATAACGGATACCCAATTGAAAACAGAACAAGTCTATGCTCACTACAAGATGAATTGTGAAACAAAATGATATGTTAAAACTATGATTGGAATAAAAAAAAATTGTGTTATCAAACGTAATTCTGATTCTCAGAATTGTTCCAAAACACAGAAATAGAAAAGAATCATTTCTTTTTAAAAATAGTGTCAGGAATTAGAATGATTGTCATGCGCAGCCTTATATTTCTAAGCAAACTTGAATTTGTTTATTTCTGTGCTGATTTAAACCAATCAAGAGAGGACGGGTACATTTTACAAGATGATGAATGAGGATGTTTGAGTGAGTATTCCCCAATTAGGATTATAACATGTTACTCAAAAATTGGATAATATAATGTTAAACATACACTAAATTTATAAAAAAATTATTAGGAGAATGTTATATTTATAAATTTTTTATTTACAAATTACACTAAGTATGTCTGTCATACTTTAATCAAAAGTATACGACCGATCATAGTTAATGTAATTTATAAAAAAAAAAAATTGTAAACAGCTTCTTTCCCAATTTATTAAATGAGAGAGAATAGACCAACTTATATTCTGCCGCCTTTCAATAAAGAAAAAAAGGAATAAACTAAAAAAAGGTTTTCAAATGAAAAAGAAAAGGTAGAGTGGAGTCAAGAACTGGATTCTCTTATGGGTGATCATCATCAAAAGCCGCAATCCTATACCAAATAGTTAGCGACTGAGTTGATAGTTGTCCTTCTCACTTCTCACAGCAGAACAAAGCATCTCTCCCTGCCACAATACCAATGCCAAATTAAACACGGCCTTCTCCAGAATTATGTAGATTGTACTATTACAAGTCACTTCAAAATTCTTGACGTGTTGTGTCTAACACTGTCGGATATTCCGATATTCCCCGACACTCCAATATGCGTTATAGAAATTCAAAAAAAAAATTAAAGGTTGCATTGTGTTGATTTTTTGTTCCAACTATTAGATTGTTGCATTATGATTACTATTTTATTGAATTTAATATAAATATTTGTGATATCTTATGTTTTTTTTTAATTTATGAATATTATAAGTTTAGATTTATTTTTTTGTTAAATTATTGAATATTAAATATAATATACACTACATAAATTAAAAATATTTTTAATATCAAAACGTGTCGAAATCTAACATTTTTTAGAATTAACGTGTCGGAGTGTCGTGTCGTATCATGTCACGTGTCCCGTATCGATATCGGTGCTACATAGGTAACATCTCCCTTTCCCCATATATAGCATCCGTGGCGCAAAGATACAGTTTCTTTTTCAATAATCACTACATGAAGGATTAAATTTATAATTTTCCTAACACATCCTTGAGGTGTGTGGATATTATATAAACTCAATTTTTTAATTTATAACTTAAATTTTACTAAAAAATATAATGATGATTATTGAACTCATGATTTTATGGTCAGGGAGTCTCTAATATCTTGTGATTAATAATTATCTCACATAAAAGCTTAGCTATTAAGTGGAAGTCTCTTTAATAATTTTATATATAATTTTCTAACGATAACTTATGAAAGTTATTCAAACAGAACACTCTAATAAACAATAACAAATACATCTAAAAAGAAAAACGTATATGATGTTCTTACAATTTTTTAATTTTTTTATAATAACTCAAGGAACTATTAAATATTCATTAGGTTGTTAAGTTTTACAATAAACAATTAAGAATTGACAAAGTAACCAAATATTTGCCAGTATATTCCTTGGTCACCGCAGAATGTGGGGGGTTTGATCATTGCCCACATACACTCGTCAGTCAATAAAATCGATTATCATTGGTTGTTGTGAAAGACATGACATAATAATAGTAACATTGATTCCGTTGCTCTTTCACTCAGCAATCTACCTCCCTTATCTCTACTCATCCACTGTGAGCAATCATCCCAATCATTTGCGTTCTCCAAACCACGTGTCCTTTGGCATATTTATTTATTAATTTATTATTACCCATTTATAAAAGTATATTTGTTCTTTCCTTAAGACGGAAATCTTGGCCCAATTAGGTTGACGAATTAATCTGAATCGTAATGCTCTGTTCAGGAATATCTATTGCATAGACACCCTTGAATTTAGCTGATCATTGTATATCAAGTAGAGTATGTGAATATGGTCATGATATGGTCATGATCGTGAGTGAAATTAGAATCCGAATCGCCTTCTTATTTATATGGGCTGCTGTATGAGGTGCATACGTGGACCTGAACTGTCATAACGAGAGGTCATTACAGCTAGTCGGCCATTACCTGGTGGTAACGTATTATGCGTTACATGCCCTTAATGCGATCCGTTTCACTATCTCCGGGTTGCCTCTGGCCGAGTTTCCTGTTGCCGGGTTGTCTAAATGGGTCGATCATGTGGGCCTTTTGTACATGTCCATAACAATATTATTTAGACCTCTTGTGATCTTACATATAAATTTTTTTATTTTTTAAAATATTTTATCCTATATTATTATGATATTATTAATTAAAAATTAATTATTCATTTGAAATATCTTAAAACTAACAAATATTATTTAAGACACAATTAAAACATATTTTATCTTAAAAAATATTTATTTCACATTCAATTGATTATTTAAGCCAAATTTTGAAATCTTTTTTTTTTTACATAGATATTAGTTATTTATGTTCATGTTTATGTCCCGTTTTAATAAGTGCTATAGTAAGATATAAATGTTTGCGTGATGTATTATTAAAAGTATATTTTTTACAAAAAAAGGAAACAATAAATAAAACAGCATCAAGTTAATAAAAATCTGATGATATTATATTTTATTATTTATAAAATATTACTATATTTTATTCCATCTTATGCATTGCACTAGTAATAATTTAGTTTATTCAGAAATCATACTCTTTTAATGGTAATGGTAATGTAATGTATGATTGCGTAATACCGTAAAAATTTACGGCGAATTAAAATTCATTTGTGTTTAGGTGAGTTGAAAAGGAAAAAGACTGTGTTAAAAATTATTGATATGTAAATTTTTTTTAAGAAAATCAATTATGATATGTTAATTCATAAGCCATTTTAAGGTAACAAAAAGTTTTATTAGTATTAATAAAAAACTATTTCAATGCAAAAGTTTAAATGATCAAGTGAATATTACATTGATGACTTTATATAATATTTATATTGGAAAAACATTTCTGCCTTAAAAGGTAGAATTTTTTATGTGCAACGCACTGTATATTATCGGATAGTGTAATTTTTTGACTAACTCATTTTTTGTGGGATTCAATCTTTTTTTTTTTTCACTCTTTTTCTATGAGAGTGGCGGATAAAGTTGTCGTCCTTTAAGGAAAAAATTTATTTTATTTTAAGGCTTTTAAATCATTTTAATAAATTTTATTTGTTATATTACCGTTACAGAGCACTTTTCATATTTGATTTTTTTTTTTTACAACTAGAAATTGAACTCATAATTTAATATGAATTGTCCAAATCTTTCACCACTAGACTAGTAATCCTAGTAGTTTATTTAATTCATTTTCTATATTACAACATTTAAATTTTAACATTTTGTATGAAACTGGTTCGTTTATGATAGCGGAGATGTTATTGGATTGCACCGAAAATAAAAAATAAAATTGCTTAAAATAGTAATTAAAAATAAGAGATAAAAAGAAAACAGATAGTATGGTTTATAATTAAAATTGATTACTGTAATAATTAAATGGTTTACAATGTAAGTATGCAAATTGGGCTTTTGATAATAAAATTAATTGGATGAGGTTATATTTATTACCTTTTTATTATTTCTTATTACTATCAATCTTGTTATCATTGGATCAAAATAAAATTAACAACTACTCTTACACGATGTTACTTTGTAATCATTGATTCGATTTTGATCTAACGATGATGAAGTTAACGATAAGAAAAAATGATAGTAAGTAATAAATATAACCTATATTAAATTAATTAATACAATAAATAAGTATTTGAAGTTTAAGAAAAAGATCAACAGAATAAAAGGCACTAATAAAAATACAAAAAAGATCATGTATAAAACAACATATATATACAAAAATAGCTCTATCATATTTCAAAAAAAAAAAAAAAAAGAGCTCTATCAACAAAAGTCACAGAAATATTCTTCCTCTCATTCTTCTTTCTTTTTACCCAAAGGATCTTAAGCCTACCCCACTGTCACCGTCCATCTTTTAATTTCAAGTTTATCGGCGTTACTCATGAACCTCATTTGGCAGTATTCACCCGACACAACTAACGTTATCTTCATATTAAGTATCATAGAAGAACAAATTATGGGTAACAAACTACGAGGAACTTGTTATAAAATCTTAAAAAGATGTATATGAAAGACTTTTAAAAATAATAATAATAATAATAATACCCATTTGTATCATTCAAAAAAATATAAGTGATATATTAATTTAGCTTTATAATAATAAATATATAAAAATATTCGTTTAATATTTATTTTTGACATAAAAATACCATTAATTTATTAATTTATGCTGGAAATTAATTAATTGAATTTATCACATGATGAACGACTTTCGAAAAACAAATTTTACAAAACAGCTGACAACACACCAACCGTACAAGCATTGGATTCTTATACATATTACAATAATTTACGTTGGGACAATTTATAAACACGGTTGTGGTGTTTAACCGTTCAGAGTTGCTTATTATTTTTCAAACTGTTTTTTTATGGAGGGTGTTCATTAATATGTTCTTTGAAAATTAGTGTGCGGGTAGTGTTCATCAATCATCACACTATTTGAAAATTGTGTGTTTTTTTTTTTTTTTTTTCGCTTCAACATCCGCAAACCTAGGGGCAGGGAACTCTTAAAATAATATTTTATTTTATTTTTAAATTCAAATGAGTGCACGGAAGCTCATCTTTGGTACAGTAATAGTATGTATTACTGTCATTGAAAATTAAACACTTATTTTTAATATTTTTTTTTTCTTTTCCATGTCATTAATTAGCATATGTATTTTAATTTGTATTAAAGAAATGTATGGAAAAATAGGTAAGACGGTAATATTATAAAAAATTTCGCACGGAACACCCTGCAATCACGGCCAGTAGCGACTCAGTGAACATTGGTCCACGTGGAGGTGTGATTATCGGAAAAAAAATTAATAATTGTGTGAATGTGTTTTTTCATTGAAAGATTGACACTTGTATAAAAAAAATTTACTCTCTTATATATCCTGATTAATTATCATAATTTTTATTGATTTGGACCAGTTAAATTTGATGTTTTCAGAAACACCAAAACTCTTCTCGTGACTATCTGCATAAATTTGTCGAATGCTCCCATAGGGAAAATCAACGGTGCATGAGGATTCAAGTATCCACCTCATGGCATCTGATGGTCTGGCATCGTGACAAAGTCCTGACAATAAACAACTGATGTGGGAGCCAATAATGGTGACTCCATTTTATTCTTTACTTCTTCCTTTTTATATCTCCATTTATAATTCAAAAACTTTTCTTATTTAATAAATGGGTGTATCCACTTGGGTGTAGTATTAGAAAAATTTCCCTTGATAAGATGGTGAATGACGGTCGAATGACCGTATGAAAATGAATTGAAAAAAAAAAGTTAATTTAAAAATTTCTTATATATAGAAATAATTTTCATGAGAGCATGTCTTCGACCCTCATCAATATCATTTTTGAGAGATTTAAAACTTTAATTATGGATTCTCCCCAAATCAAAATATTGTGAAACAAGATATTTAAAACTTTAATCATGAACTCTCTTCGTATCAAAATATTACGAATCAGATCAAAATATTACAACAATGAACTTATTAGAATATTTCTAAAAGTATATCCACTACCGAAAAATATTTTCAAGTGCACGCCAAACGCGCAAGAATATCATTGAGATTTGAAGCAACTTCTAAATGGTCAAACACGATTGCCACCAATGCTATCGCATGATCATGTTTTATCTCGTTTGATTTGATAACAAACCATGTGACTTTCTATAAGATAATACTTCTGAATAAATAAACATCTTCAATTTGGCATCATGGGCCACCAAACCAAGTATCACATAGTGATTTAAATTGTTAATTACGAAATTAATTTTCAAATCGTGAATCGTGGATTATTTTGAATAGTACGATTCAAAAATATATTAAAAAATCATTTAAAATATATTATATAAATAACGTATAATATTTAAGTTAATAATTTCAAACTAGGGATTGACAAAATAATCCAACCATAACTTTGACAAAAATAAAATTAAAAGTTATAATCAATTGTAAGATTCTACAACTATGTACGATACTATTATTTATTTATTTTAATGGTCTACACTCCACATTTCCTGCAGATATTTCCAAAAGTTGTGACAATTCATGATTCATGTAGGCGTGTTAATTAGTCAATCATTTGAAATTATACTAGTAACTAAAACAAAATCAAACAAAGTTAGGAAACTGTTGTTTTCCCTACCAGTCACCAAAAAAAAAAAAAAATTCTACATGTATGATGCTCATGAAAGCTTAAAATATTTTTTTCTTATATAGAGAGCTTTAGGAACTTATCCCTTCTTCCGTGGACCAGTATAAACTGATAATGTTCAATGGATTGCCTTTATTCCCAAGTTTCCCACTGAATCCCAGCTTTTCACTGAATGACTGGTTTTTTGAAGGAGCATCATGTAAGTGCTTGTCATTTTCTCAAATCATATGCATATTTTTTCCCCAAGGATTTGAACCTGGTACCACTTTTGGTGGAGAATCAGTTACCACTTACATGTAACTTTTTCCTCAAAGCATGTAATTTGCATCCTCTAGGTATGTTCTTATCCCTGCAGCATTTTTTTTTTTTTTTTCAAATATGGCGTCTCTACATATCTAGCAACATTATATACTCACGTAACCACTATGCGTTGTTCCAAATAGCCTAAGTGCTTCCCCAAAAGAGTGTTTGTTTGTTTCATCTTTAGAGATATCAACTCTAAGACCTTATTATTATTACCTTAATTTCCTCAAAACACAAGGAAGAAAAATGGTTGTGATGGATCTCAGAGAAATGAAGAAGACTTTCGGTTACCATGTTCTCACCGGCCGTTGGTTCATGGTCTTTGCCTCTTGTCTAATCATGGCCGTTTCAGGAGCAACCTATATGTTTGGTTTATACTCAAACGAAGTCAAAGCCTCATTGGGTTATGACCAGTCAACTCTAAACTTGATAAGCTTCTTCAAGGACCTTGGTGCTAATCTCGGAATTTTCTCAGGTTTAATCAATGAGATTAGCCCTCCTTGGGTTGTACTAGCCATGGGAGCCATTATGAACTTCTTTGGTTACTTCATGATATGGCTTTCTGTCACTGGACGCATTGCAAAACCCCAAGTTTGGCAAATGTGTCTATACTTTTACATTGGTGCTAATTCACAGTCTTTTTCAAATACTGGTGCATTGGTCAATTGTGTCAAAAGTTTCCCAAGAAGCCGTGGCAGTGTTATTGGACTTCTCAAGGGTTATGTGGGTCTAAGTGGTGCCATTTTCACTCAATTCTACCATGCCTTCTATGGTGATGACTCAAAAGATCTTATCTTTCTCATTGGTTGGCTTCCTGCTGCTATTTCCTTCCTTTTTCTTCCAACTGTTCGGATATTGAACATAGTTCCACAAGCCAATAAGGAGCTTAAGGTTTTCTACAATCTTCTATATATTTCACTTGGTGTTGCTGGGTTTCTCATGGTTTTGATTGTCCTACAGAACAAGTTGAGTTTTACAAGGATTGAGTACGTTGTTGATGGCATGGTGGTTCTTTTCTTACTTCTCCTCCCACTTGCTTTGGTATTTAAAGAGGAACTCAAACTCTGGAAGAATCAAGACAAAACCTTAAATGATTCAGATGCTTCTCGATTGAAATTAGTCACCGAAGTTCCAACTTCAGTTATGGAATTACCTCAGCCAGAATCACAGGCAGCACCAGCTTCCACAGCCACCACAGCTTCAAAAGTTTCATGTTTTAGGAACATATTCAAACCACCAAACAGGGGTGAGGACTATACAATATTCCAAGCTATGTTCAGCATTGACATGTTGATTCTGTTCATAGCAACAACATTTGGTGTCGGAGGAACATTAACAGCACTTGACAATTTGGGACAGATTGGGAATTCTTTGGGATACCCAAGTAAGAGTCTCACCACCTTTGTGTCCTTAGTCAGCATATGGAACTATCTAGGACGAGCACTTTCTGGCTTTGTCTCTGAAATATTCTTAACCAAATACAAATTCCCACGTCCTTTAATGCTCACTCTAGTTATGCTTCTTTCTTGTGTTGGCCATCTTCTAATAGCCTTTGGTATCCCAAACTCTCTTTACTTTGCTTCTGTGATTATTGGGTTTTGCTTTGGTGCTATGTGGCCGTTAATGTTTGCAATCATATCTGAAATATTTGGCCTCAAATACTACTCCACATTGTACAATTTTGGAGCCGTGGCAAGCCCTGTTGGATCTTACATACTGAACGTGAGAGTCACTGGTTATTTGTATGATAAAGAGGCTTTGAAACAATTGGAGATGAAGCGACTCATAAGGCAAAAAGGGGAGGACTTAACTTGCATAGGAGTACAGTGCTATAGGATGGCTTTTTTCATAATCACTGCATCAACTTTGGTTGGATGTTTTGTTTCTTTCATTTTGGTGTTAAGGACTAGAAAGTTTTACAAAGGTGACATTTATGAGAAGTTCAAAGTGGAACTAGAGACACCACGGACAGAGAAGGTGAATGCCAAAAGTGGTGCTGTTCTGTCTGAAACTGAAACTCTTGTAACATTTGGCAGCACTGGGGCCTCTACCGCCACCACAACTGGCATGGAAGAACCAGATAAAATCAGTAGAAAATGATGTGTATTTGAAGATTGTTTGGTTTGCAATGGTTTGAGTAAAAAACTTGGCTCTTAAAACTTGTCCATACCATGATTTTACATTTGCAAAACTAAAGCAATCATGCAATTACTTTGCATCAAGAATGATGGACTTTTATGGGATATAAATTATATTATAAACTTGCATTTAATAGGCTTTATCTTTAATGTCTATATTTATGTTATCCTCTTTATTTTAGATATTAAAATTTGAGTTTCGAATCATTCGTTGTCCTGTATTCTTCTTCTTCTTTGAATGTGTGTGTGTGTTTTTTTTTTTAATAATTATCTCAAAGGAATATCAACAATATATTATTTTATTATAATAATATATTTTGTATTTTATTCTATAACCTCGCATATCAGTTGTTAGCATGGGCTTTTTTTTTTAACAAGGTTGGCATAGCTTTCTCTTTGATGATTATATTTATTTTAGATTAAAATACTATTTTAGATTTATATTGGATTAAAATATTTATTGCACTGGTATGCAACACAACACGTGCATGGTAATAATATTGGATTGCTTACCAAAAAAAAAATATATAAATTGGATTACTATAGCATCGGTATAAACATGGATCCTATCATCCAATCCTCATTTAACACTTTTTAAATTAGTTAACCATAAAGTATTGAATAAAAATAAAAATATTAATATCTTGAAAACTTAAAAAAAAATAATTCTTTTTGTAGAAAAAAAATAAGACGATAGTAAATTATTCAGGTTAATAATACAGGGAAGGTAATTAATGTTTGTTGGCTTGACTTGATGATGGTGGGGGTTTTTGAATAGGAAGAGTCCGACTTGACAAAAAGGCCCAATTTTAACTAGCTCCATCGATAGGTACTTCGGCCCAACTAGACAATTTCTCCGGGCTGGAACAGCTTTAAAGAGCCGTATTTGTGGGACACAAATAGCCCGGTCCAAAGATGACTTATAAAGGCTATAGTACTATCAGTCGTGAGTTTGCATTCCGGAGACTAAGGGCCCGTTTGGTATGATATATAAGGTCTGATAGTATAAAATTATATTACGGTATGACATTTTCAGTTGTTTGGTGTGACCATCGTATAATATAAGCTTATACAACAGGATTCCCTTATACATCAAAATGATGTATAACTTAATCAAACCTAGGAGTGGTGGATTAGGCATGATAAGGGGGTTGATGTATTAATATTGCTTACAAGTACAATTCCCAAGAACTAATATATCATTTCAATATTTATATATTAAAATAAATTTTTTTAATATATTAATTTTTAAAATATTGAAGGATATTATTTTATACAATACCATACCAAACGCTGGATAGTATTAAAATTTAATCAGATCTTATACAATCAGGTCTTATACTATCAGACCTTATACTATCAGGTCTGATCCTATACTATGCACCAAACATACCCTAAAGTTAGTTAGGGGTGTTTAAAGATATGATTGATTGGGGATATCGAAAACTTACTTATGGTTTTAGATGGCTTAAGGGGACGTTTGATTGAGGAGAAATATTATGAATGATATGAAAATGTTATGTATAGGAAATGGGTGGGAAGTGAGATTGGTAGGAAAATGTAAGAAAAAGTTGTTTGGTTGGAAAAAAAAATTAAAGGAAAAATTAGATAACTTTTGTAAAGTCTATGTTTGGCTGCAAGTAACATATAGATGGAAAAATGCGTGCGAGTTTACAAAATTAACCCTAACTTTATAAATTTTTGAATGAAGAGGAAGACACCCGTTACCCCTAACGTCCATGGAGGATTCCCTCTACCCTTCAACTCCAAGTTCCCAGCAACATCTTCTTGAAGGTACAGGGAAGAGACAGAGACAGAACATCCTAGTTCCAAAACCAAATCACGTAAGAAGGTAGCTTTTCTGCCTGTGGTTTTCTCATCTATTTTGAGGTTGCTGGTAGAACCTATGGTGAAGAATCTGCAGTTGGTGCTGCAGGTCCTCTCTTTGCCATCATTGGCTTTGTGATCTTCCCTCTCAATTGGAGTATCCCAGAGGCTCTTTTAACTGCAGGATTGGGCACAACCTTCCCTGGCAATGGTGGCTTTGTTATATGGGCTAATGAAGCCTTTGGTCCCTGCAGTTTGAGGGGTTCCCTCATGGGGTTCTGGAACTTCTTCAACAAAAGGGTACACTGGTCTTTTTGTAGTACAGTCAGTGAGCAAATGTGGAGGTATTCCATAATACCACCTTGCAAATGGGTTTCTATGGCCAGCTAAATCAGTACAAATACATAGGGAAATAGGAATGCCTTCAATCATAGTTACCTAGCTAAGTGAGGAGACCCAACACACCAAACGCTACTTTCTTCCTTTCCCATTTGTGATTTATCTATCATTCTGTTCAGAATCCTTCAACCAAACAACCCCTAGGAGATCTTTATTTCAATGGACCCAAAAGTGAAAGCTACATCCAGGCCATAGCAGTCTACGTCAATCTTTTGGGAGGGACATGGTAACCCGGGGGCTAGATCCTAATCTATATTCTTTCTTAATCTTGCTGTTAGAGAGAAAAAATTTCTCCTGCATATCTAACAAAATGTGAGACCAGCCAGGGAGAGAATTTATTATGGTGGTCCCTTAGTGTAAATGAGGGGTAAAATTGAGAAAGAGAAAAAATAACAGGGATAAAAAAGGAAAGAGAAAATGAATGTTGTGAGAGGGAGCACCAAATCATTGGGTGGTCCTGGAGCACAAAAGATATTTTCCCAGCCAGGAGGGGAAAAAATGTTCAGCGCGACTTTCAATGAAGGTACATGAGAGAACTTTTCTCTCTATGAGCTTTTGGTTGAATGGGTTCTTTATATAGTATCAGAGTCTCGGTGTTATGAATTTGATCCTCACTGCCCCTATTTACTTATTAATTAATCAAGTTTTCTGGAGTTTCTTAGCACAAATAGGTGGGCTTATGTATTATCCACCCTCCAAGCCCAGTGAACTCTTGTGTGAAGGACATGTTAGATATATATAAAGTCATTAATGTAGCATCATTCAACAGTTTAAACTTTTAGGTTAAATTAGTTCTTTACACTTTACTTTTCTTTGTTTTCTCATTATAAAAAATGGATTTTTCAGCGGTTAGCAAAAAAGATCTGTGGCATTTTTTAAATTGATGTAGGATTTAGTGCCATTAAATAATTTTGCATCGGTTTTAGAAAACCGACCGAATAATCGCCGCTAAAATCAAAACGACGTTATGTTATATTCAAAACCGATGTGAAATAAATTCATTGAATAAACTAATATTATTTATTGTTGCGGTTCAAAATTGTTGTGAACTTTGATGATGTAGCTACCATTTACAACTTAGATTAAATGTTGGGTTATGTTTATCTCATTTTACATGAGATAAACAACTCTCCTACACATAAAAAGATATTGGGTCTCACCACTCTTTTTTCTCTCTCCTCTTACCTGTGGGTTCCACTTATACTTTTATTTCTACAACATGAGGTAACTTTTTCCCTACAACATAAGAAAAATATATCTCTTAAATGTTTGCATTTGTTTTAAATTTTTTTATTAATATTATTACATAAAGTTAATTGTTGATTGATCAAATATTTAATTCTGTCAATATTATATCACAAAATTCATGTAATATAAAATTTATTCCCAAAATAAAAACAAATAATAATAACAATAGGTAAAATCATACACAAGTCATAGACGCTTGCATTTGAACAAAAATCAAATTTGCAAAATTAAGTTTTTAAATGAATACATGTTATTACAAGCATTATTTACATCATCTGGTGAAAAATCACGATAAAAATAAATATAGTTTGGAACAGTTTAATAGAAGTTGGTCTTGAGTCCAAGTCTTTTTTGACAACAGTTTCAATGAGGATAAACAGAAGCAGCAACCCCATATGAGTCATTGGAGCTATCACACCTAAAAGACACATCCATTATACCATTTCGGCTTCCAGGGACAGACCCAAACTTGCATTTCATGCATTGCTTGGTCACACCCTGACCCTAGTTCCAACCTAAGCTTGCAACACTATTCCACCTTCTCCTATATCAATTCCAAATTTAACTATATGACTAATAATACTCTTCTATGTCTAATTAGAGACAAACCCACTTTCAAAATATCTTTAAACTAAATAAGAATGAAAGAATGGAAAGAACACCAACCTTGTTTATTTTGTTGGGAGGCCTGGTTGGTGTCAACAAAGAGCCGATTTTTGATATTCCGATTGTCTCCGGGTTTGAGGATGTCTTCCCGGATGAAATTTTGCATTTTCCTCCAGAGAGGGAAATTAAATTCGCAATTGACTTGTTGCCTGGCGTGGGGCCTATCTCTCTTGCCCCATACCGTATGTCACCTCTAGAATTATCTGAATTGAAGAAGCAGATTGAAGACTTGTCCAGTGAGAATTTTATCAGACCGAGTGTGTCTCCGTGGGGAGCCCCAGTAATCTTTATTAAGAAGAAAGATGGGTCTATGAGATTATGTACGGATTACCGGTAGTTGAACAAAGTTACTATTAAGAATAAGTATCCTTTGCCGCGTATAGATGATTTGTTGGATCAGTTGCGTGGTGCGACTGTATTTTCTAAGATTGATCGCTGGTCCGGGTATCATCAGATCCTGATAAAGCCGGATGATGTTCCGAAGACAGCTTTCAGGTCCCGATATGGGCACTATGAGTACCTAGTATTCTTTTTGGGCTTACAAATGCACCAGTCGTTTTCATGAGTTATATGGATCAGATCTTTAAAGTCTATCTGGATCAATTTGTGGTTGTCTTTATTGATGACATACTGATATATTCAAAGAGCAGAGAAGAACGTTTTGAGCATTTGAGAATTATTTTGCAAATTCTGAGAGAGCATCAGTTATATGCTAAACAGTCAAAGTGTGAATTCTGGCTTTCTGAGATACAATTTCTGGGCCATGTCATTTCATCTGAAGGAGTGGCAGTGGACCTGAGTAAAATTGAAGCAGTATTAGACTGGAATCATCCTAAAAATATTACAGAGATCAGGAGTTTCCTTGGTTTGGCTGGGTATTATAGGCGCTTTATTGAGGGATTCTCACGGATGGTACTACCTTTGACACAGTTAACCCGTAAAGGAAACCCATTCGTGTAGACCCAGGAATGTGAAGTGGGTTTTCAGGAATTAAAGAAGAAGTAGACCGCTACTCCGATTGTAATTCTTCCGGATCCTACAAGTAAATTTGATATTTATTGTAACGCATCCAAGTTTAGATTGGGTTGTGTTTTGATGCACGATTGTCAGGTGGTTGCTTATGCTTCACGTCAGTTGAAACCACACGGAGAAAATTATCCTACATATGATCTTGAGTTCGCAGCCGTAGTGTTTGCATTTAAAATTTGGCAATACTTTCTACACGGTGCCAATTTCACCGTCTATAGTGACCACAAAAGTTTAAAATATCTGTTTGACCAGAAAGAATTGAATATGAGACAACGACGATGGATGAAATTCCTTAAGGATGATCGGTATGTATTGACTTGTGAAATTCTGAATTCTCTAAATGAGCAAATTAAAGGGGCTCATTTACTTGATAAAGGGTTTTAGTCTATAAAAGATCATAATTTTGTATTCGATGATAAGCGAGGTGTGAAATTTATAAAGATTGGATCATTGTTTCGAAGGATCAGTCGATGGATGAAGTATTGGCGGAGGCCTATATGGGTAGGTACACTATCCATCTTGGTGTTACAAGATGTACCAAGACTTGAAATAGAATATCTGGTGGTCTGGTATAAAGAAAGATATTGCTCAGTTTGTGAATAAGTGTTCGATATATCAGAAAGTAAGATCGAGCATCAGAAGCCCTTTGGATTACTGTAGGCCTTGGATATTCTGGAATGGAATTGGGTCAATATTTCTATGGATTTTGTAGTGGCATTACCGAGGACTCAGGCTGGTTTTGATTCTATATGGGTTGTGGAAGACAGATTGACTAATTCTGCACATTTCATTCCGGTCAAGACGAGTTTCTCTACTGAGCAGTTGGCTCGATTGTATCTGAAAGAGATTGTGAAATTTAATGGTGTTCCAGAAAGCATCATTAGTGATTGGGATCCTAAGTTCACCTCTCGATTTTGGGGAGCGTTGTAGTTGGCGTTTGACACACAGCTGAGATTGAGTACAACTTATCATCCCCAAACTGATGGTCAAACAAAGATGATCATTCAGACCCTGGAGGACATGTTAAGGGTGTGTGCCTTAGAGCAGGGAATTGCTTGGTACAAGTATGTACCTTTTGTGGAATTTTCCTACAATAATAATTATCATGCCAGTTTGGGCATGGTTACCTAAGAGGCTTTGTATGGTCGTAGGTGCAGAGCGCCTACTTGTTGGCCAGGAGCAACAGTTATTTGGGCCAGATATGGTCCAAGAGACTACTGATCCGATTGATATGATTAAGGACCGATTAAAGAAAGTACAGAGCCGCCAAATGAGTTACTATGATGCGAAACATCGACCCCTAGAATTTTCTAAAGGGGATCATGTCTTTATTCGTTTATCTCCGACTACAGGTGTTGGGCGTGCTCTGCAAGTGAGGAAGTTGAGTCTTAGGTTCTTAGGACCCTACCAGATAATAAAGAGGGTCAGACCTGTGGCGTATCAACTTGCCTTACCTCCACATTTGTCTAACCTGCATAGGGTTTTTCACATAAGTCAGCTTCGCAGATATGTATCTGATGTGTCCCACATTGTCCAGCAGGACGACATTGAGGTAAAGAAAGATTTGAAATTATGGTGGGATCACTGAAGGTTCTGGCTCACGATGAAAAAGTATTGAGGAACAGGGTTATTTCCATGGTCAAGATATAATGGGAATGTTTGACTCCTGAGTATGCTACTTGGGAGCGAGATAATGATATTCTCCAACGTTATCCTTAGTTTGACGTCAGGTATGTGTTATATTTATGTTTGATTTTGTGGGCAAAATCCTTAAAAGGTAGGGCGAATATAATGACCCTCACCGGTAAATCTTTATTATAGAGATTTGATTTGATGATTTGGATGCCGAATATGTGTTTAGAATGTGATTTTGGATAATCCGACCCTTTTCGCGAAAATCTCGTGAATAGTGATTTTTTCGGGTATTTTGTACTGTTGTTTAAACAACCGGTAGACTCCAAAAATGAATAAAAGATGTGATGAGTATAAGGAAGTTCAATATATGCCAAACAAGTCATGTTTAGACCAAAAACGATAAATTTAGAAGTTTTACTATTTTGCGTGCAAACAATGCACAATAGTGATTCACAGTTAATTCGTTAAAAATGGTGCAAAGGCCCAATTATGAATTGCTACTATTATTCCTTAGGGAATAAAAGTGAATGTAAATGAGCTCAGAAAACGGAAATTAGATTTGGATTTGATGAATTTTGGTCATTCCCGGAGCGGGAACGACTTTCGGTAAACTGTTCCCGTGGTGGGAACGACATTCAGTAGGACGTCCTTACGGTGGGGACGATGTTCGGTAAGTTGTTCCCAAAGGGGGGACGTTATTTCCTTGGTTGGGAACGCCACAAAGTTACTTTCGGGTGAAATGGGTAAATAGGCATTTATTAAGATATTGACTTTAGTTAAATAAGCGTAAGTGAATAAAACATGTATAGTAGGTTACTAAAAACATAAGATACCATCAGCCATATTCCTTGTCATTTTTGTGGAAGCCATTGGAGAAAGAGAGAAAAACTGATAAAATCATAACTTGAGCTACACATGTCGGAATCGAGTCGTTCCAAAGCCAAAACTTCTTTGAATTTTAAGAGGAACATAGCCCAACCCTTATTTTCATGTATGAAGCATTGTAGAGAGAGATCGCTTCCCTCAAAGCTACGAAAATATTCTTGAATTTTTGGGATTTTGAGTTGTGTGGAGCTTATGGAAGCTTGAAAAACGTTCCTCTTTCCATCCTTGGGTGTTTAGTGGTAAGTAAATCCAACTGTTTTCAAGTTTTAATGAAGAAATGAGAATGCTAGGTTTTGGATGAATAGTAACAACGTGAATAGGGACTTTGGATGGAAAAATAATGGTTGTTTGGTCTTGTTTCATGTTATATAGTTGTTCCTGGTGACATTGTGGTGGAGGAACACCCATTGGAAGCAACCTTTACTCAAGATAAAGATTCTTGAGATTTTACCAAAGAGTGGTGAGTTGTGTTTTATAAGAATATGAGAAATTTTAGCCAATAACTTAACGTTCCTTGTGTTGTATAAATTGTTGATCACCTTTATACATTTGCTGTAGGTTGCTTTTATGTGAAACTTGGTGATTGTGCTCTTTTGGGCTAAAGAAAAATATTGGAAGTGTATGTTTGATAAAGTGAGTGTTTGAATGACTCAAGAGTCAAGTCAAGAGTATGTTAAGTTACGAATTATGTGAAAATGAAGAGAGGAACGTCTTGCCTTCCTTATATGTGGCTTCGGCCATATGAGGTCTAGGTAGGTTAAGATGTTTTAAAAATTGTAATGAGTATTTTAGAGGCATGGTTATGTCCTTCTAAGACCCTACGTAAGCATGAAACCATGTGGTTGCTTGTTGAATTAGAAATCACCCTGAAATGGTCTAATATGTGAGTTTGAGAATTTTGGTGGACTATGTTCATTGCTGTTTTATTTTTAGTTTCATTCGAATGATGTTTATGTTGAGACTTGGATGCCGATGTTGCCTTGTTTGTGTGAGCATGGGGGTTGTCCATGCCACGTTTGACTATGATGGATTTTATATTCGAGTTATATTAATGCAGAGAATAATGATTTATTTAAATAAGAAGTGTTTCAGTTAAATGTTTATTGCAATCATATACAGACGATGTTTTGAAAGTACATTGAGTAATTCAACTTGGTAATTAAATGACGTCATAATTGAATAAAAGAAAAGTTTTTTCGCATATTAATTAAGCGTGGCTTAATACAATAACATGTTAACAAATCGGGTATACACGGGGTGTTACAGTAGGTAGCAAGAAGAATGTGCAGGAAATAAGGGTTTTTAAATACTTAGATATTGCTTACTTAAGACACCCAATATTAGTTCTTGAATCTTTGCTAATTATTTTTATCTCAAACTTAAAAATATTAACTGAGTATATTTTCTAGGAATATTCATATTTTTATTTCTATTTATCGGGTCACTTTGCTGGTATACATTTATACCGCACAATACAGAACATTCTCACTTTTCTTCCGAAAGTAACTTGATATTATCAATTATAATTTTCTTCTAATTATCCTATTTTAATTATGGGATAATTTCTTAAATTCATAATTAAATTATTAAGATTCCTAATTTAGCGGTGCGTGTTCTTACAGTCTCACTTGTACCTTAGCATTTTTATGCTTTGATCGAGGGGGTATTAGTACTAGCTTTGGGTTGACTAACTCCCAGAGGCATCGAGTCTGACACACTAGCTTTTACCTGGGATACCGTTGCAACATTATGATGGTTTTTGTTAGCATCAGGAATTATATTAGATTCCACCCTTTCCTTAGTCCTGCTTTTTGGATCTGCAGAGAACCGTATGCTTTAACCACTCTAGTAGTCGTACTCCTAACACCTGTATTCTAGGTTGTACCAGGGCTAGACATAGTGTTTTATTTCAATCTGACACCTTTAGGCTGAGAGTCAAGCAACTCCATATGCTTCTGACTCATCGGAGTTTTAGAATTTTCTTTCGTCTGAGCGATGGATGCCACCTTGGCTCTCCTTCCCCTAGAAGGTCACTTTACCACCATCTAAGCCCCAAAGGCTTCCTCATTCTCCTTCGCTGGACCAACATCCTGTAACCCCGAACTAGCAAAACCTTTCTTAACCCCTTGAGACGAATTAGTAGGGCTACCAGTGTTAGACGAATTAGTAGGGCTACCAGTGTTCACTCCTTTGGTGCAAGACTCCACACGGTGACCATACCTTCCACACCCGAAACAAATAAGGTGGAGGCCTTCATAAACCATAGGGATAATTGTATCTAGTAGTTGGAATTTGGAAGCGAAGCTTTTTTTCAAGTCAATATCCACGCATATCCTCGCGTATTTGGCTTTGTCAGTGTATTCCCCTTCTCCACCATCAGATTTCCTGTCGACTTTCAATGTCCTACTGAACAAATTCCAATTCTCCACAGGTTTTGAGATGTGTAAACCCCCAAGGGGAGACATGGTATCCTAATCCACATTGCCAGTCTCTTCTGGTCATCATAAGGGTCGAACATAGGTCTCCACTATTGGACAGTCACATAATGGTCCACCACTATCCATGGTCCTTCATGCAACACATAGAAGTAATCTCTATCCTCATAAAAGTTGATTAGGATATACCCATTATCCAAGTCTATCAATTCGAATTTTCCAGAAAGAAACCAGATCCTTATTAGTCTTGCCATCAAGAACCTATTGCTTATCTTCTTTCCCATGAGTTTGATTATGAGGGCACTTCTCCATTTTTTGCAATCTTTGCTATGTTGTTTCATCAAAAAGTGATACTGATGTGCCTCTGGCAAGTGTGGTTTTTCTGTGTTTAAATTGATAAGAATATAGTCATAAGAGAGCAATTTAAATACATATTTGCTAATTATATTGATTCTTTGTATACCAATAATATTTACCTTGTAATTGTATTTTTACAGGAAAAATAAGTGAAGAATTATAAAAAGTCTGTTAATGCAATTTTACACGGGTGTAGCACACTACAAGTCCCAGGAGCATGGCGCGGACCGGCACCACAATGGCGCAAACCCGCGCCAGTTTACGAACTTTGCAGCGAAGGCACCAAAGTGGCGCGAGGTAGCACCAAAATGGCGCCACCTAGCGCTATAACACAGAACCTTGGCGCAACCTAGCGCCCAAGCAGCACCAAAGTGGCGCCACTTAGCGCCACACCAAGAAAGGAGAATGGCGCTACCTAGCGCCAATTTTGCAAGGGAATGGCGCTAGCTAGCGCCAAATTTGCAAAGAGAATGGCGCTAGCTAGCGCCCCACACAAAGGAAGATGGCGCGGCGCAAACTTGCGCCAATCCGGCGCCAACCGGCGCCGATTTGCGGGACGGATCTCCGTGTTTCTGAGGGGCATTTTTGGAACGAGAAGAAATCAATATAAAAGGACCTTTTATGCAATTAGGTCGGCAGACATACACAGACAGATTCTGAAAATTCTGAGATTCACAGAGACACAGAAGAGGCAGATCTGGAGAGGCAGGGAGGAGAGACTAGAGGCGTTCTTCGTTCTTCATCTCTTTTCTAGTATTTCTTTATCTTCTATTTAATTTTATGTTGAATTTTAGATCAGCGATCGTGATGTTGATCGGCTAGATCATTTTTATTGTGGTCAGGGTCACGATCCATATGTGAACCCTTGATGCGAAGGATTGGTTTATGGTTTTTGATTTATATAATTATCTTTATCATTACTCTGCGCGAATTTGATATCTTCTTTGTTAGAATTGATCAATCTGATAGTTGGGGATATTCTGAGGATCAAAACCCTAGATAGGAATATTGGGGTTTTGATCTCGAAAGGGGGTAAGATAACAATCTGTATGCGTGCTAGGAATAGACGTGTATATGATTGCAGATGCTTAAATTATTACGCCCATTGCTTGATCCCATGAGAAACATTGCAAGGAATTGAGGTTTCTCATGGGATTAAAGGGTTAACCCTGCAAGGAATTGAGGGTTAACTATTAACTCTTTTTAGAGGATAATTTATCTGAGTGATTATATAAATAATTATTGTAAATCAATCCGGAGTAAAAAACGGGGATCATTTGGTGAATGAATCCTGACTACAATGATTTTCTCATATTTTTCTACAAATCAATTTTCAAATTTTATTGTTTTATTTTTCAATCTAAAAACACAAAAACAAGTCTTTTATTTTCAAAATTCAATTTCCATCAAATTGACAATATTTGTCCAAAACCCTATTTGAAATCTTTCATTCCTTAAGAGAAAATTTATTTGATATTCGATCCCAATTCCTGTGGAGACGAACTTTTCTTATCACTTTATTACTTATGCGATCGGTATACTTGCCGGAGAGCATCAAGTTTTTGGCGCCGTTGCCGGGGATTGGCGTTTCTTATATCATATATTCTTGATCTTTAGGATTGGATTTGTGAATATTTGTGAATATTTTTATTTTCTTTATTTATTTTTATTTTTATTTTTATTTGAACAGTGCTACTGATCACTTTTCTGAGTTGTATGCGAGGTACAATCCCAGAATTTCCACTAAATTTGGAAATCACTAGAGCAGAAAAGAGGAACAGAAAACTTGCTCGAAAGAAGCTTGTATTCAACGAGTTAGGAACTCTGTTTGAAGGAGCACAAACAATGGCTGGGAATAATGATGAAGTGGACAATCCACTCATGGATACAATCCTTACACCAGCATTCAACAGACCAAATTCAAGCATTGTTCATCCCGAAGTGGGGAACAACCATTGGGAGCTCAAGTCTGCCAATATTCAGTTGGTAGAGCGTGCTCAGTTTGGTGGAGAGGCTGATGAGGACCCTCACAGGTTCATTGACAGATTTCTGATGATCTGTGACTCCACTAAACACCCCCAGGTGTCCAATGATGCAGTCAGGCTGAGACTGTTTCCCTTTGCTCTTAAAGGGAAAGCCTTGAATTGGTTGGAAAGGCAACCAGCAAGAAGTATTCCATCATGGGAGAGTCTCTCAAATAAATTCTTTGCTGAGTTCTTTTCCATGGAGAGGTTTAACCAGATGGTGAATGATATCACCAATTTCACCCAGGCTGAGGGTGAGACTATGTGTGCAGCCTGGAACCGCTTCAAGGATCTAATGAGGAGATGTCCTCATTACCCTATGACCAATGGTGATCAGGTCCGAATTTTTTTCAATGGGTGTAAACCTGAAGTTCGGATGGTGCTGAATGGTGCAGCAGGTGGTAGCATCAAATCCTTGAGAGCAAATGAGACTCTTGAGTTAATAAAAAGAATGGCTGTCAATGAAAATGAATGTTTGACAGCCAAGCCTAAGAGAGGGATTCTACACCTGGATAACAATGATGCGGTTTTGGCTGAAAATAAATTGTTAGCACAACAGCTAGCAAATTTGACCTCAAGGCTGGACAAGATGCAACTTTCCACTATGCAAGTTGCATCTGTGGTTTGTGAATACTGCAAGGGTGAGCATGAATCCAATGAATGTTCATCTTTGTTATCTTCTGATTCTCCTCAACAAGTGCAAGTGAATGGAGTATGGTACGAGCAAAGATCTCCACCAAGAAACATTCCTAGGAATCAGAATTTCCCTTCTGGAAATAACAATTTTCAGAGGAGAACTCAAGGCACAGGACTGGATTACAATTCCAACAACTACTTGCAGCCTCCACCAGTCCAAGCTAAGGAGCCTTCTGATTTGGAAAGGTTAGTTGGACAAATGGCCCAACAGTCCAATGCCTTCATGGAAGAGACTAGGGCCACCTCAAAAAACATGAGTGCTTCTATCAGGAATTTAGAGAATCAAGTTGGCCAGCTGGCTAAGCAAGTTGCTGATAAAAATCCAGGCACTTCCTCTAGTAACACATTTAAAAATTCCAAGGAGGATTGTATGTTTATCACAACTAGAAGTGGTAAGGTGGTAGGAGCTCCAGAAAAGCTTAAGGTGGTGGAGGAGCCAGAAAAAGAAGAGGAGATTCCCTCTAATGTCCAGACACCTCTTCAGAAAGGAGAAGAAAAAGAGCCTCCTATTGTTGCTGAAAAGAAGAAGTTTGAGCTGAATCCTGAATATGTGCGAGCCATGGCACCTTATCCTGACAGATTCAAGAAAGATGCTCAAAAGCAACAATATGGCAGATTTCTTGATATTTTCAAGAAATTACATATAAATATTCCTTTTGCTGAAGCCTTGGCTGGCATGCCCAATTATGCCAAGTTTATGAAGGACCTCTTATCAAGAAAGAACAAGTTGCAGGAATGCCAAACGGTGACACTCACTGAAGAGTGTAGTGCTATAATTACAAAGAAGTTCCCGCCTAAGCGTCATCATCCAGGGAGCTTCAATATTCCTATTGAAATTGGGAACACCAAATTTGGTAGAGCCTTGTGTGATCTTGGGGCAAGTATAAATCTAATGCCCTTGTCTGTTTGTAAATCTCTGGGGATTACTAATTTGAAACCCACTTTGGCATCTCTTCAACTTGCTGATAAGTCTGTAAGAAAGCCTAGTGGAATAATAGAAGATGTTCTTGTGAAGGTAGACAAGTTCATCTTCCCTGCTGATTTTGTAGTGTTGGATATGGAAGGAGGAGCTGAAATGCCACTTTTGCTGGGTAGACCTTTCTTAGCTACATCTCGTGCACTAATTGATGTAGAGAGCGGGAAGCTAGAGCTAAGAATGAATGATGAGACTGTCAATATTCATGTCTTTGATTCTTTAAAACAGTCTTCTCACAAAGACGATTGTTTTAGTCTTGAAGTGTTTAAGAAAGAAAAAGATGTAGCAGTTGAGCTTCCTCAAAATCTCAAAGATGAGGACAAAGAAGATGGAACCCCAAAAGAGGAAGTGAAAGATCTTCCTAAAAATTTAATTGATGATGTCAAAGAGGTGAGAACGCTTCAAGAGAGGCGTACTCCTACAAAGAAGAAGGTGAGAAGAAAAGAAGTAGTGAACTTCTTTGATACAAGTTGGAAGAGACACCGAGAGCTGAAGTTTGACAAGAGACACCGAGACTCTATCTCTCGGAAAAATCAAAGCTTCAAAGAGTTCTTAACATGGATCCATGGTTTGGATCAAATCTGGGAATGGTGGTCCCATACACCAATGCACCCAGTACCACCAGATCCTTCAATTGCTGAGTCATCCCACACTGCTGAGGGGGATGACATGGAGGGCTAATTATATCTCCTTGCTGATGGAGATCTTGTATATTAGTTTATTTTTCTGTTTCGTATTTTTAGTTATTTTGTGTTGGTATATTTTTCTCTGATGTTTTAATGTGAGCATTATAGTTTCTTCTATATGCCACTGTTTGTTCTATTGTGCAGGTTTTTATTCCTTCTTGTGGTTTAATTATTGCTGAGGACAACAATGCTCTAAATCTGGGAATGGTAGGCTTGCACCTTAGAACTGCAAATCTTCTCTCAGGGGAGATATTCTAACTCTTTTAATTTTCTTAGTTATTTTTATAGTTATTTTGTGTGCAAAAAAAAAATGTGTGTTTTGAACAAATCCCAGGTTTAAATGTGCTCATCTTGTTAAAGTACATGATTAAATTCTTGGAATATATTGTATGACTTTCTGGCATAACATTGCATAGGCATAATTAGATTGCATGATTGCTCGTTTGCCTGAGCTGATATTGTGAATTCTGATAATGTCTGAAGTCAATTTTCTTGAGTCTGCTTTGATACCATAGCTGTGAGGTTTTGAGCCTAAACACTGAAATTTTTGTTGAGAGGCCTCACTGTTGTAATACTCTAGAACTTGATTTGTTTCTCGGTGATGCATGCATTGATTGATATGATAAAGGCATTTTGTTCTTATTAGCTATTGGCCAAAATAACCCACCTGTATGAAATTTTCCCTTGCTAGCCCTTTTGAGCCTGAACTGATTTGTTGAAAAAATGACCTGTGGCCTGATTTATGGTTTAGCCAATATCCATATGACCTACCTTGGTTGAGATTGAATCAATGAATGTGTTGAGATAAGCTCCATAAAGGTCAAGGAATTAAAGGATGAAAAAAAGAGAGGGTAAAGTGAAAAGCAAGAAAAAGAAAAATAAAGGTGGCTGGAAGGAATTAATTCCCGAAATTCTGTGGGAATGTTAGTGGAGCAAAACAATTGAGTCGAATTTGTTAAAAGTGAGATAATATCAGTTTTCAATCTCTTGGTTGTTTGAGCTACTATCCAAATTTTCCTACCTATTACCCCGGCCAAGTTACAACCTGTGAAGTCCTTTTGATCAATTGATGCATGTGTTTGATTCTTCAATTTTTAGAATTTTTGAGAATATGATCAAGCATATGGTAGTGTTATGGCTTTGAGTAATAGAGTGCTCATAATACCCTTAAACACAGAGTGTTGAGTGAGCATTATTTATCTGTGTAAGGGGTAATCAATGTAGACTTGTATATTTAAGAAGCTGATGGCATTATTGGAAGTTCATGATATTGAGTCAGGCATGCATGGCATATTGTGTCTGAGAGTGTCTATGATTGTTATGTTGGATTAAGTGAATATTTCCTGGATTAAGTCTTTTACATTGCTGGGGACAGCAACGTTTAAATCTGGGAATGGTTTGATGTGCCTCTGGCAAGTGTGGTTTTTCTGTGTTTAAATTGATAAGAATATAGTCATAAGAGAGCAATTTAAATACATATTTGCTAATTATATTGATTCTTTGTATACCAATAATATTTACCTTGTAATTGTATTTTTACAGGAAAAATAAGTGAAGAATTATAAAAAGTCTGTTAATGCAATTTTACACGGGTGTAGCACACTACAAGTCCCAGGAGCATGGCGCGGACCGGCACCACAATGGCGCAAACCCGCGCCAGTTTACGAACTTTGCAGCGAAGGCACCAAAGTGGCGCGAGGTAGCACCAAAATGGCGCCACCTAGCGCTATAACACAGAACCTTGGCGCAACCTAGCGCCCAAGCAGCACCAAAGTGGCGCCACTTAGCGCCACACCAAGAAAGGAGAATGGCGCTACCTAGCGCCAATTTTGCAAGGGAATGGCGCTAGCTAGCGCCAAATTTGCAAAGAGAATGGCGCTAGCTAGCGCCCCACACAAAGGAAGATGGCGCGGCGCAAACTTGCGCCAATCCGGCGCCAACCGGCGCCGATTTGCGGGACGGATCTCCGTGTTTCTGAGGGGCATTTTTGGAACGAGAAGAAATCAATATAAAAGGACCTTTTATGCAATTAGGTCGGCAGACATACACAGACAGATTCTGAAAATTCTGAGATTCACAGAGACACAGAAGAGGCAGATCTGGAGAGGCAGGGAGGAGAGACTGGAGGCGTTCTTCGTTCTTCATCTCTTTTCTAGTATTTCTTTATCTTCTATTTAATTTTATGTTGAATTTTAGATCAGCGATCATGATGTTGATCGGCTAGATCATTTTTATTGTGGTCAGGGTCACGATCCATATGTGAACCCTTGATGCGAAGGATTGGTTTATGGTTTTTGATTTATATAATTATCTTTATCATTACTCTGCGCGAATTTGATATCTTCTTTGTTAGAATTGATCAATCTGATAGTTGGGGATATTCTGAGGATCAAAACCCTAGATAGGAATATTGGGGTTTTGATCTCGAAAGGGGGTAAGATAACAATCTGTATGCGTGCTAGGAATAGACGTGTATATGATTGCAGATGCTTAAATTATTACGCCCATTGCTTGATCCCATGAGAAACATTGCAAGGAATTGGGGTTTCTCATGGGATTAAAGGGTTAACCCTGCAAGGAATTGAGGGTTAACTATTAACTCTTTTTAGAGGATAATTTATCTGAGTGATTATATAAATAATTATTGTAAATCAATCCGGAGTAAAAAGCGGGGATCATTTGGTGAATGAATCCTGACTACAATGATTTTCTCATATTTTTCTACAAATCAATTTTCAAATTTTATTGTTTTATTTTTCAATCTAAAAACACAAAAACAAGTCTTTTATTTTCAAAATTCAATTTCCATCAAATTGACAATATTTGTCCAAAACCCTATTTGAAATCTTCCATTCCTTAAGAGAAAATTTATTTGATATTCGATCCCAATCCCTGTGGAGACGAACTTTTCTTATCACTTTATTACTTGTGCGATCGGTATACTTGCCGGAGAGCATCAGATACGCAGGACATAATGGGTCGGCCTGGGCTGTGAATCCTCCTCATCTATGGTCACATCCTCCTCTTCCTATCTTCTCTGAATCTTCATCCAATTCTTCTCATCACTTCCAATGTCATTCTCCTCACGATTTAGTTGAAGAACAATATCTTTTTAAGAAACCAAATTTTTACCAAAGTTAGCTTCTTTTCTAGCACTTTTAGTCAGATATAAGATCTTTTCCTCAATGTTCTTCACACTCAACCCATCCTCCAACATCTCCTCGTCCATAGGGAAGTCTTCAACAGCATACTTCTTTGGTTTTAACACTCCTTTCCAGTGGTCTTCTTCCTAATGCTGGAGCTCTCTCCTAGTGCCGCTCTCTTTCTCCATCTTTTGGCAGAATTCTTTGTAGGGGAATATTCTAGTTAGGAGCACAAGTAATTCATTAGAGCACACTACAACGTTTTGTGAACTCAAATTTTCTTGTTAATAAGGATAAAAATAGTTATATATCCCAATTGCGGTTTTTTATATTAAATTTAATAAACTTTCTTAAAAGATGATTCTAAACTATTCACTAACGATAATATCATGTATTTAGAGGTTACTTTGTCGTCTTGTCTTTTATCCCCGTGAACACCTTTATGCTTATTACGTCTTGCTTTTGGGTAATCGTGTAAGGAAATGAATGAAAAAAATATATAATATGATCATGTGGGAAGATCACAATCATACAAAGGTGAATCAATGGTTATGATTTTGTAACTATCTATTTCAATTTTTTTCCTTTTTTTCTTCATTATGATTCATCCACCTTTGTATAGTTATGATTCCTCACATGAGAGGATCTAGAGCCCATGCTGCGATGTGCATTTAACAGTCACTTCTTGGTTATTGTTTTATTACTAGCACAATCTTCCGCCTCAGTTTATTTCAAGCTATTAGCATATACGTTTTTTATTTTTATATTTTATTCTTTTTCTGTTGTAACCATTTCTAGAAAGTGGGTTGTATTTTTGTGCTAATCTGGCACTTTTTCTGTTATGCCATGATTCTTCGGCATTTCTTTTATATAGTCTTTGTATTCTCTGCTTCTGTAAGTTAATGGAATATACAATTTTTACATTCATCATCTTTTTCTTTTCTGTGTTACTTTTCTCATATGGTATTAGGAGGTTTCCTTTTCTGAACCCGAGCCTTCTTCCATGACTCGTGGTAATAATACCAATCGCCTACCACCAGCAGATAATTCCTCTGGTTTTTCTTCTTTCATGGACGATTCTTCCAGTCCTTATTTTCTGCAAAATGATTCTATTATATCTTGGAAGTCCAAGAAACAGAACACAGTTTCCGGGTTATCCACTGAGGCTGAGTATATGTCTATGGCTCTTGTGAAATGCGAATTGCTCTGGCTATTTTCTCTTTTAAAAGATCTCAAGGTTTTGCATTTCGTTTCTCTCATCTTTTCTGTGACAATCAGTTTGCTCTCTATCTTGCTGCTAATCCTGTTTTTCACGAACACACAAAACATATAGAGATAGTTTGTCATCTTATTCGTGAGCATATTCTCAAAGGCAAATTGAAGACTTTTCTTGTTCCTTCATCAAAGCAACTAGCAGATATTCTTACTAAGCCTCTGCTTCCTTCAAAGTTTTCAGTTCTGATATCCAATATGGGACTTCTTAATTTATACTCTCCATCCTGAGGGGGCCCATTAGCATATACATTTAATATTTTTATTCTTTTATATTTTTTGATTTTATTCTTTTTCTGATGTAACTGTTTCTAGAAGCTGGGTTATATTTTTTGTGCTAATGGTGTTGATGTGGCACTTTTTCTGTTATGCCATGATTTTTCGGCATTTCTTTTATGGGTTATATTTATCTCATTTAACATGAGATAACCCATTTTCCTATACACTCATAATAAATTCTCTTCAATCATTTGTGGACCCCTCTTATTATTTTGTTTCACCAATATAAGATACCTTATCTACAACAACATAAGAAAAATATTTCCCTTCTCTCATATAACCTTTGTATTCTCTCCTTCTCTTATGGAATATACAGTTTTTACATTCATCATCTTTTTCTTTTCTGTGTTACTTTTCTAATACAAGCATATCCCTCAAATATATAGAATTCCATAAAAACGTTTCAGGTTTCAATGTTTCGTGACAAAATTTTGTACATACACAAGCGAAGTACACAAAGTTAATTATTCAAAGTTACTCCAATCAGGATCTCAATTCTTAAAAAGGATGGAGAACCCGAAATCTGAAATTAGATTAGTCGGCTCCGTTAATATTTCAGAGACCGGTTAGTTAAAAAAATATATACACAAAGTCAATTAACATTAAATGATTTTACACCACATTTTTTTAAATTTTAATTATTAACAGATTTAGTATAAACAAGAAAATCTCATGGCTTTACTTGGTATGACCTATTCTATATATATGTATATATTTTTTAGGTGAAACCTATTCTATATTTTATTATGTTAAACGTGTGCAGCATAAAATCCCATGTGATATCATGTAGAAAGTATCAATCAGCCCATTCTGGCTCAAATTTATTCCGTATTCGGCAACCGACCAACCAATCCTCACCCTGCGCGTTTCCATCACATTTTTCATAATGGGTAATTTCCCCATTTTTTTTTATCATTACGTTCTATCTATATTTATAGTTTATTAACAAAATTGTTATCTTACTTTTGTGATTAAAAAATATTGTTTTTATTTTAAATTATTAAAATATTTTAATTTTTTTATTATAATTCAATATTAAATAATTGTAATTATATAAATGAAATATATAGATTGTTAATTTAAGACGTTAGTGATGATAAAATCACTTACCCCTAGTTGACTACTATTCACTTGACTAGTTGACTTTGACTATTCATTGATTTCATTATGTGTGTCAAGCTAAATAGAAATTTTATTGCTATCACATGTTTCAATCATGTATAAATTATAACAAGGCTAGCTTGCATGTCTGCGTATCAATATTTAAAAAAGAAAATCAAATGGTGATAGGTTAGTTGGCGTATGGGAGCTAAGCAGGTGGAGTGAAAGCATGTGTTCGAATCTCCCCAGTACCATCTTTGGGAGGGGTTTAAAGCCTTAATCCTGGACCCGCTCCGAATCGGATTAGTTGCGAAACAATGAACTGATTGGAATATTTCAAAAAAAAAAAAAATCAGCTGAAAACACTTATGAGTAATGAATATGTCTAGCATTTGGCAAAAGAAAATTATCAAGTAGAAGGGGCATTTTTTTAAGGGTTTTATAATTCTCATTTAACATGAGAATTTGAATTTTCCTACACACCCTTCGATTTTTGTGTCAATGTGGGTCCTACACATAATTTTTTCTATCACACGGGTCCCACATGCTTTTTGTCTCTACAACATGAGAGTTCAATTCTCATGTTGAATGAGAAATATAAAACCCTTTTTTTTAAATATAGGAAGTTTTGTTAATTTTAATAAAATTTTAAGTTTATATCATTAACTGTGTTATAATAAAAATTATAGACGATGTTAAATATATATTCGACTTTTTGATTAGTTCAACATTTGTTTTGGAGTAGATTATATTTATAAATTGTTTATTTATAAATCCTTACAAAGTATACTATGTACCATGGATAATACATGCTCAAGTACTAGTTAATTTTGATTTAGTGCTGGTTTCTTTAATTCGACAATCGATCACTGGTTTGATGCTAATTTTAATGCTGAGCACGTAGACAGCAACCATGGTAGCTGGCTGTCCATTTTCATGGTCACCTGTTGGAAGATTTGGAGCCGGAGGAACATGTTGAATCATGGTGAAGTGGTGCCTCCGGTTGGGAGTAAAGTAGAAATTCTTTTAAAATTTACTTCTGATCTTGATACTGCTATTACAAATCAAAAGAACTATAATCTTGGTCCTCTTGTAAGCAACGTTACTGTTTCATGGACTTTCCCTGAAGAAGGTTTTGTGAAGATAAATACGGATGGTGCTTCCCGTGGCAATCCTGGTATAGCAGCTTGTGGAGGTCTTATGAGGAGTTGTCAAGGTATTTGGCTGGATGGTTTTACCTATAAGTTGGGATTTTGCTCTTCTTATAAAGCTGAACTATGGGGTATTCTGAGAGGGTTGGAGAGGGCTTGGAGCAATGGTTACAGGAAAGTTATTTTAGAAAGTGATTCACCGTTGGCAATCACTGTGCTCACCAAAAGTGGTGCAGCAGTCCGTGAGATGCAATTGGTCTCTCATATACGGACGTGGCTTGGAAAAGATTGGCAGGTTCAACTCCATCACAACTTCAGGGAAGGCAACTCATGCGCAGACTAGTTAGCTAACTTTATTTTAGATTCCTCTGAGTAAGCTAATCAAAGATTCTTTAGTCATACACCGCTTGGTGTTCAACATTTATACCTTGGTGATTTAGCTTCGGTAGGCAGAGCGTGTTGTAGCTCTTCCTCTTCCTGAGTAGTTTTTTCTGTTTTTCTCTTGTTCTGTGGGGCTTTCAGCCCTTTTGTTTATCAAAAAAAAAAAAAAAAGAGTATGTACTACCCATAGTACATAGTAAAGTTTGTGAAAATTTATAAACACAAAGTTTGTATATATAATCCTACTCTTTGTTTTTTTATTATTACTCATGTCAACTTATAACTAGTACTTTTTTGATTAAATCAAAATAAATTGTTTATGTTGGAACTAATTCAATATTTAATGATTAATAGTTTTTTATTTTTTATATTATGTAATAAATTTGGCTTGTGAAACTATTTGTACTACTATTAATTTGAATATTATTTGAAGAAGTAATTAATTTTTTCCAATTATTAGTTTTATAACTAAACAACTTTTTTTGTAATGATTATTTCAATTTATTGTTGAAAAAGCGTTTTTATAAAAGAAAGATTGACAGTATACAAAAAATATGCCATAAAAAAGTCATTTAAAATGACAAAATATATTATAAGGATTCTTTTTAATATATTTACATAAATGAATACTACCACGAATAAATAAAATAAAAATAAATTATATTGTTCATAAATTTTAAATGAGACTCTCTATTATACTTTATATTATATGAGTAGAAGTATATTTAAAAGAATATTTTAGTCGAAAGTTCTTTTTAAACTTTTAATTTAGATTTTCCATAAATAAAACATGGTAAACTAAAATTTAAGAAATTAATTAATTTATGTAAATATATATATATATATATATATATATATATATATATATATATATATTGTAAACTTATCTAAAATTATGTTAAGTTGATGTGCTAAGCATATCTGTAAGTTGTTAGGCTGGATTTAGAGCATGTTTGATGTGGTGTATACGATCTGATAGTATAAGTTTATACTATACATTACGACATTTTCAATTATTTTGTATAATCATCATATAATATAAGTTTATATATCAGACTCTCTCAATACATCAAAACAATGTATAATTTGATCATGTCTATGGGAGTGGGATTAGACAAGATAAATGATTGATGTATTAGGTTAATTCCTCTTCATTTTTCATTTCCCCATTATAACCTTTCAATCCCTCTGTGAAACAGCAACATCCTCGAAAGTTTCTTGTGATTGTCCTTTGCTAGCGAGTAGTTTCGGTGAACTCCACCGGTAGCCATCAAATTCAAATCCTCGATGGTGATGCAGTTGTTGGCAACCACAATTGTTCCTTCAAGGCTCTTCCATCTGCGTGGTGGCCCCTCTATTCTGCCACGAATTCAAATCGGCAATGCACTTAGATCCAAGTTTGGGTATTATACAAACACCACTAATCAATCCTAGCATCTCATAAAAGAATAATCACTGATTATCACCATAACAAATCACTGGATATACTGAACATAAATAAATAAATAATAAAATAAAAACAACTTTTACTAACATTTCGTCCCCATGTCCTTCACTTCTTGCAAAGTTCATTCTAACAACATTTAAACACCCCCCCCCCCCCCCCCCCCCAAAAAAAAAAAAGGTCTTTAGGTTTCTTTTTTTTTTGAGAAATGAGAAAATTGATTAAGAAATAATGCACCCAAGGTGATTTAAGGAGCCTTAACGATATTTTGTTTCCACTCTCTGAGTCTGACGAAGCACTTGCCCTTTTTCTTTTTGGCCTTTGATTTTCTCATTTCATTCATTTTTTTATTAAAGCGTATTTTTGTCAAAAAAAAATTATTTTTATCCTATCTAGTATTATATCGTGCATTACCAAACATTGGATAAAATTATCTTATATAATATATTATGTTATATAATGTTATACTAAATGTTAGATAATATTAAAATTTAATTAGATTTTATACCATCAAACATTATAGTATGATCTTAAACTATTCTATACACCAAAGACGCCCTTACTGCTGGAGTTGTCAATTTGAACAAAGCCGATTGCAGCTTATGAAGAATACAATCATAACAATGCCTGAAATATTTTTATTATAAGTTCAACAACAACAAAATTTAGTGATGTATGTAAAAAAAATTCCCGTCCAATCATTCGGTTTATTGTACAAGTCCGATGCATTAGTTCAGCGGAAATACTTTTCTTATCTTACTGGTAAAAAACTATTTCTTGAAAAAATTAATAATTATGAATTATGAGTATTACTGATTATAATATAAAAATTATTTTGTCTTTTTTCTCTCTTGAGAGACATTGTTATCTAACGTGATAGAGAGAATTTTTTTTACAATTATATTTATATACTACCCATAATATATAGTTATAATAGATTGCTGAATATAACTTTTTTCGAATAATATGATAAAAATAAAACTCTTAAAGGGGTGTTTGGTAGAAGGTAAAAAAAAAATTTTCCAATGAAAATGGGATGGGGAAAATTGTTTGCCAATGTTTGGTAATGATGTAAAAATATGGCTGAATTTTTTTTTCCCATCATTTGCTTTTCTATGTAAAATGGTTGGAGAATATTACCATTGAAAGAGTGGAATTATTTTTTTCCCATTTAGTGGAAAAATTAACACACAATATCAGTAAAATTAACTCATCAGTAAAATTAACTCAATATTCTGGGAAAAAATTTGACCTACCAAATAACTTTTAGTAACTTATTTTCATCATACAGGGAAAAAAACTTCTCATCATATTCCTGGAAATTATTTTTTTCCGGTAATATTTTTTTCTAATTTACCAAATACCTAAACGAAATTTTAGTTTTGTTACGTTGAATTATGTAATGTTAATGAACAAAGCTTGTAAAAATAAAAATAAAAATTACCTCGTTAGAGCCGAGTTCAACGAATATATTTCTTTTTTTGTACAAACGATTATCTCTTTTAGCCTTTATTAGAAAGTTAAGAATTTATTTTTTGATCTCACAAATTTATTTTTCTATTTATATAATTCGAATAAGATCTCCTTTAAATAATTTTTGTAAAATTAATGACACCATAGAAAATCAAGGTTTTATGCTTTTTCTAAATATCCGAACATTCAATTCGGACCATAACAGACGGCAGATCAAACCAACCATATTTGACTTAGTAAGCGATGACACAAATGGAAAATGGGGGTTTGGGAAAACAAGTTTTCCGAGTAGTGCTGACTCAATTGTTTTTTCTGTCATGCACTGTCCGAATCAGTGCTTGGTCATCAATTGGACTTTGATTATGTCCAACAACTGAGGCCACTTGAGTGCTATAATGAAGTCACATTTATGGATATCGATTATTAAATTTTCACACGATGTGTATTACGTAAAAGTACCATACACCGTACATAATAATAATAATAATAATAATAATAATAATAATAATAATAATAATAATAATAATAATAATAATAATAATCGTCTAATTTTACAAATGTTCAACTAAAAGAAATGCATATTACCTTGCTCTCCATTTGCATATTTTAAAGTTAAGATCAAAATTACAGAATAAAGTAAATATTACAGATTGTCGATAAAAAAAAATATTTTAAATTTTAAAAAATATAACTACGTGTATGATAAATATAATAAGGGAAAAATGTATCTAATGTTACTTTAGATAACTTTGTCTAATGTTCATCGAAACGACGTTATTTTGGGGTTCAAAAATTAAAAAATTAGGATGATAAAGACTATTATAATCCTAAAATAAATTAAAATTACAAAAATGTCATGATTTCCGCCCAAAACGACGTCGTTTTGACGAACATTAAATAAAGTTATTAAAAGTAACATTAGAAAAATCAAACCCATATAATAAACTATGAACATGTAAAATTAAAGAGGTGGTGTTGATAATGATATAAAATCATTTCGTTAATTTAAGGGGTATATTGGATTCAAATTTCAAAGGATTTTAATTGATTATTTTTGGACAAAAAAAATCATTGGTATTCGATTAGGATTTTAAAAGATTATTTTTTGACGCAAACTACCCACAAAATTTATCGACGAAAAATATTTCGTCAAGAATAATGATAATTTTTTAATGAAAATCATAAACGTAAAAAATTTCCGTCAAAACAAAAAATAAATTAGAGATAGAACCATATTTTGTCACTAACATAAATTTTTTACGGAAAAAAAATTCAGTCAAGATTATTCATAGAATTTAAATTCCGTCAAAACTTTCAATGAAAATTTTTCGCCCAAAATTTTGATGAAACACAATTCCATCGAAAAGTTTCGACGTAAAACACTTACGTCAATTTTTTTACGAAAAACATTTCAATCAAAATTTTCGACGAAAACAATATCCACCAAAATTTGTGACTGAAAACATTTTTGTAAAAAATTTTGACCGAAATTTTTTTTTGTCAAAATTCTTAACGGAATCTAAATTTCGTAAAAATATTTCACAAAAAAAACATATACATTGAAATTTTAGCGAGAAATATTTTCATCAAAATTTTCAACGAAACACATTTGCATCGAAAATTTTTAAAGGAAAATTTTTTTATCAAAATTCCATACGAATTTAAATTCCATCGTAAGTTTATGACGGAAACATTTTCGTTAAAATTTTTTTAAAAAAAAAATTTCGTCAAAATTTTTAACAAAACATAATTCCTTCGAAAATTTTCGATGAAAAATATTTCCATCAAGTTTTTTGATAAAAACATTTCCATCAAATATTCAGAATAACACATTTCTGTCAAAAATTTTAGACAGAAAGTATTTTCGTAAAAAATTTTGACTAAAAATATTTCGATAAAAAATTTTCATGGAAAAATATTCTCTCAAAATTCTTTACAAAATATAAATTTCGTCGAAAGTTTCGAATGAAAACTTTCTCTCAAAATTTTTGACAAAATAATTTCCTTAGAAATTTTTGTGAGAACACATTTACATAGAAATTTTGAGCAAAAGATATTCCGTCAAATTTTTTGACAAAATTAATTTTTCGTTTAAAACATTTGATGGAGGAAATCATTTTCGTCAAAACTTTTGACGAAAACTAATTTTCGTCAAAAATTTTGACAGAAACTAAATTTAATTTGTAAAAATTTTCATCAGAGAAAAAATTTCGTCGCTTTTTGACGAAAAGTATTCCAAAGAAAAATAATTTTGTGACGAAATTTTCATCATTTGTAACGTAGAAATTTCATCGAAAATATGAACTTTTTTAGTATTGTGAAAAATATATGAATAATGTTTTTAAAAAAATTAAATTTAAATTAATTTGAGGCTTTGTTTGGAGTTTGGAGGGGAGGGAAAGGAAAAGGATCCAAGGGGAAGGAAAGGAAATTGAAGGGTTTTCCCTTCCTTTGTTTGGAAGTTAAAAAAATGACAAGGGAGAAAAATAGAGGGTTTAATGAGATAATTTTACCACATTTTCAAATTAATATAATTATTACATTTTACAAATAAAATTAAGTTTAAAATTTCTAAACAAATTTTTTTATGTATTTTCCACACAACTAAACAAGATCATATTTTCGACAAAATTTCTACGTTGCAAATGATATACCTTTCGTCAAAAAAATATTTTTCCGTCAGAATACTTTTCATCGAAAGGCGACGAAAGTTTTATCCGATGAAATTTTTACAAAACCAATTTTTTGTCAAAATTTACGAGAAATTTAGTTTCCGTCAAAAGTTTTAACGAAAATGATTTGTTTAATATTTTTGACGACAAAAGTTCTATCAAAAGTTTTGACGAAAAAAAATTCCACCAAAAAATTTGACCGAATGTGTTTCATCAAATTTTTTTGATGAAAATGTGTCACAACGAAAGTCTTGATAAAAAAATTTTGTCAAAATTTTTGAGGTAAATGTTTCTATGAAACTTTCGATGGAATTTAGATTCCGTAAAGAATTTTGATAGAACAATTTTTTTTGTTGAAATTTTTTACAAAAATGTTTTTTGTTGAAAGCTTTTACGAAAATATTTTTCATCGAAAATTTTACAGAAATTTGTTACCTTGATAATTATGATAGAAATGTTTTTTGTTGAAAAATTTCTTGAAAAAATTTTTTGTCGAAAATTTTCGATGAAAATGTGTTTCATCAAAAATTTTCATGGAAATTTTTGACGTTAAAATGTATGATGGAGATTTTTTCCGTCAAAATGTATGATGAAAATATTTTTCCGACAAAATTTAGACTCTCAAAAAAATTTAGAGAAAAATTTTTCGTTACAAATTTTGAAGGAAATATTCTTTGCATAAAATTTCGACGAATATGTTTTTTTGTCAAATATTTTGAGGGAAATATTTTAACGAAATTTAGATTTCGTAAAGAATTTTGACACAACAAATTTGCTGTCGGAATTTTTTACAAAAATATTTTTCGTCACAAATTTTTACGAAAATATTTTTCGCCGAAAATTTTCGCTGGAAATGTGTTCCGTTGGAAATTTTGGTGAAAATATCTTCCATAAAAAAATTTGACAGAAAATATTTTTTGACAAAAGTTTTTACGTAATTGTTTTCTGAAAAAAAAAATTGTTGGAAATATTTTTACTTGAAAAGTTTGATGAAAATATTTTCATTGAAAGTTTCAACGGAATTTTGACTGAATTTATTTCCGAAAAAAATTAATGTTAGTTATTTTGGCCAATTCTTGTTTCGTTTCTATTTTTAACGTAATGTGATTTTCTATCAAAAAATTTGTCACTATGTTCGACGAAATACTTTTCGTTGATAAATTATGTCAATATTAAGACTTTTCTAATAATGTCACATTTAAAAATGATTCATATTTATGTGATTTTCACATTTTAATGCTAAGGTTAGGTAAGTAATTTTTACTATTTCCCCCTTAAACCTTTCAAATTTGGGGAACTTTAATTTTAAGAGTGGAAGGGTTTTGGAGGATTTTGCAAAAAGTTCCCAATTCCTTTCCCCCATTTTTTTAAACTATAAACAAGGAAAGAGATTAATAAAACCCTCTCTTTCCCTTCCCCCTCCAAAAAATCAACTCCCGATTTTTTAGAGCTTTTGGAAATTTAAAAAATAATTTTTTAAGCTATGTGTCGCAAATTTTCTTGGCAAAAAAATATGTGATTTTCGTATTAAAAACAAAATAAAACAGTGGGAAAACAACAAGGGAATTAAAACCCTCAAATCAATTTTCGTTTTACATCAAAAAAATAATATCAATTTAAAGAAAAATTGTAATTTTCATAATATGAACCCTATATTTCTTAAAAATACATTCATGAACAAAATTCCTTCACTGTAAGAAACAATTTCAAACAATTTTTGTGTCAATAGATAACTAAAAACTTGTTGTTCAAAAGCCTCAAAGCAATTTAAGGTTTCAATGTATCGATTGAAAATAATTTGAGAAACTTTAATGTAATAAAACACAGAAATTCATATTTGAAATTTTCTTAGAATACTCTATGAAAACATGCATATGATATATGGTTAGAAAACTCTCATCATGTAGAACAAACCCCCTCCCAAAGTTTTCAAGATCAATTGCGAAAAATTCCAAACGAAATTTTATCATGAACTTTAGGTTCTATATGCAAATTTAGAATAATTTTAATAAATAATAAAAAATTGGATCTTATAATCATATATACATAGCTCTTATACCAAATGAAGAAGATAATTTTCGTTTATCAAAAAAGAAAAAGAAAAAAAAAAGAAGATAATTTTCAATCTATTGGTCAACCCAAGAGCAGGAACGAGAAAATGCTAATGCGTAAATGACTAATATAACTTTAGATATGTGAAAAGCTGTTATTTAATTAAAAATTACATTATTTTGTACTGTTTGAGAAAATTACATTATGTTTTACTGTTTGTTAAAAATTCATATGATTTTTTAGAATCTTTTGAATCCATATTGTCCTTTTAAATCTTATAAATTCTATTAAAATCCTTTAAAATCTAATCTATTGAATCTTAGTGGTAAAAAAAGTCTTTAAAATCTCTTAAATTTTAAATAATCTTTTAAAATATAAAAAATTTATTTCAAAGACATCTTTTAAAATCCTAATGCAATACCTTTTTTTTTTTTTTTTTTCGTCAAATACTATCACATCATACTTCCCTCTTTCATCCAAATTAACCTCTCACTTTAATAACTTCAAATCCCGCAACATATCAAGATGATGAGTGAATCAAATTATTGCATACACAGTTAAATCAATGACACAATTTTTTTAAAGCCTGACTCATCTCGGAAGATTTTGTTTAACTGCTTAACCTTTTCGTCAAAAATAAAAATAAAAATCAATGGCATAGTTTATATTATTTTATCTGTACTTTCCATATATTTCAGTTCACAAAAGCTGCAGCTTACTGCTTACGTGAGAGTAACCTTTTTTAGGGATTATTTAATGAGAAATATATTTTTTACAATATACGAGACGTAATTATTTTTGGCACACATAAAATATGGATGAGACACGGTTTTTTTTTTCTCTCTTTATTTTTTTAATTCTCTCTCTCTCTTATTTAATATAAAAAATATAAGAAAAAATATTTTCTTTAATAAATATCATATGATCTTTTTATTTGATATAACTTATCTTATTTAATATAAAAAACATATTCCCCTTAATTAATTTGCCACCGTTGAAGCAAATCATGCTATCAACTAGAAACAGGGCCAATTACATGTAGCAACTTGGGGTCTATCCTCTATCCCAAAGGACGTGGCAGCTAAGGATGTGTCACTGATTCACACACATTGTCCTGTCACCTGTGGTTACGTGAGAAGTGCCTAAATCAACTTGATAAAAATAGACAATTAGAAATAATCATCCCTACTTATGTGCCTGGAGCTCTCTGAGCTTTAATTTAAACAGATTAAGACATTAATTAATTATCCATTTATCCATGCTTCATCAAATGTTTTATGGATGTAACCTTTTTAGAAATCAATGTTTGAATCTGAGATGCATAATATAACATTAATGATTGGCGACACGTGCCATTCATAATTGCGTATGATTTACATATAAAATAAGATTTTTGTATTGCATCAATTAATCAAAATCCATGCATATAATCTGCATAAATTTGAAATGAACCACTAAGAAGTTCTCAAATATAGAGTTCTGATTTAATATATACTTAGAACATATATTTTTTTGGTTTTCACCCCATAAATTTACGCAGCAACAGACTAATGTAGCAGTTAAGTTAACCACCATGAGTACTGCATACCCACGTGGCAAATCATAATTCCTCATTCTTCACTTATAAGCCACGTATAACCCAGACCAACTCCAACTACACTCTTGTGGCTTTCAATCATCTTCACTCAGTTAATCCATTTTCTTTCTTTATCCGATCCAAATTTAAAAATATATAAAATAAAATTTAGCATTTAATTTAACAACATTGTGAAGCGTAAAGCACTCTAAAAAGTAGTGGACAATTTCAAATGAGAAAAAAAAAAAAAGAAAATGAAAATGTTCTTTTTATGGAGTAGGATATAAGATATTACTACAATTAATTAAGGTTATTATCAATGTTATTAACAATTAATTTTATCGTTAGATTGATTATGTTAATCCAACGGTTATATTTATATATATCTTTATATAGTTATATTTTTCATATTTTATATTTAATTTCATATAAAGATAAAAATAAATATGATTGAAGTATTAATTATCTAAGAGTAAAATTGATTGATGATAAGTCTAATAATTAGTTGTTAAACTATCCTGATAATTAATTAAGAGAACGACTGTTTCTTAAAAGCGATTATTGTAATCTATAATCACTTCCTTTCCATATACAGCTCTCTTTAATCTCACCCCTTAATTATCGTTCTCTCTCTCTATCTATCGGTGTCTCTGTGTGCGCCATTCCTTCTATTTCAGCTTTTTGATCGCCGGAACGCATCTCCGACCGATCAAATTCCGGGCATTCACTCCGGTGATCTAACTCCGATGATTCACCACTCTGATCCATAGCTTTCTCAATCCCCGAATCAATCTCAAACATCATTCATTTTCCTTCTTCTTCTCTTTTTTCGCTTCTCATTTTCAGATCCGTTTCCATTCGAGTTCCGCTGCGAAAATCGGGGGAGAACAAACCATACATATGGATTAGCAACACCCGATGAGAAACCTTTCCCCATGCGACTCACGAAACCGCTCGCTTTACTCTTCCGCAATCTCGCTTCCACCAGCTACTACTTCCGAGTCTAATTTTAGGGTTAGGGTTTGCGTGTTGCGTTTTGTAGAACAACAAAATGTTCAAAAAAATCATGAAGGGAGGGCACAAGAAGCCCTCCAAGTCCGACTCCAACGATTCCCCGGCGGCGCCGAACGCCGGGAGCAACCGTGACTCCAATGTGGTGGTCAACCACGCCTCGCGCGGCGGCGGAGGTACCGTGGCTGCGAATTCGGCGACCGCCATGCCAATCGCTCCTCCGTCTGGCGCCATGGAACCGGTGCCTTTGTTCCGTGACGTGCCGGTTTCGGAGAGGCCGAACCTTTTCCTTCGGAAGCTGCATATATGTTGCTACGTTCTGGATTTCTCGGACACGCTGAAGAATGTTAGGGAGAAAGAGATCAAGCGGCAGGCTCTGATGGAGCTCGTGGATTACATCCAATCGGGTTCGGGCAAGTTAACGGAGAATTGCCAGGATGAAATGATCAGAATGATATCTGTGAACATTTTCCGGTGCTTGCCGCCGTTCTCACATGAGAACACGGGGCAAGAACCCACCGATCCTGAAGAGGAGGAACCGTGCTTGGAGCCGTCGTGGCCACATTTGCAGCTGGTGTACGAGCTTCTCCTCAGATACGTGGTGTCATCGGATACTGATACCAAGGTTGCAAAACGGTACATTGATCACTCTTTTGTGCTGAAGTTGCTGGATTTGTTTGATTCTGAGGACCCCAGGGAGCGTGAGTATTTGAAAACCATACTCCATCGTATATATGGCAAGTTCATGGTTCACAGGCCCTTTATTAGGAAGGCTATTAACAACATTTTTTATCGGTTTATATATGAGACTGAGAGGCATTGTGGTATTGGGGAGCTTCTGGAGATTCTTGGGAGCATCATCAATGGGTTTGCTTTGCCAATGAAAGAGGAGCATAAGTTGTTTCTTATCAGGGCGCTCCTGCCTCTGCATAAACCTAAGTCTGTTGCTTTGTACCACCAGCAGTTGTCTTACTGCATCACTCAGTTTGTAGAGAAGGATTTCAAGCTCGCGGATACGGTTATTAGGGGCTTGTTGAAGTATTGGCCTGTCACCAATTGCCAGAAGGAAGTTCTCTTCCTTGGAGAACTGGAGGAAGTGCTGGAGGCTACTCAGGCTGCAGAATTTCAACGCTGCATGGTTCCCCTTTTTAGACAGATTTCCCGCTGCCTCAATAGTTCTCACTTTCAGGTTCGTGGAAAATTATTATTATTGGTGTTAGTTGGGATTTGGGATTATAACAAGCTTTTTTCATCTTTTATTTTTGGTTTCAAATTTGCAACTTTGCTTGTTAAACTGCTAGCTTCTATGTTGCCAATTTCCATACACTATACATCCAATTTAGGTATTTTTTTTACTAGTCATCTTTCTACTTTAATGCTGTGATTTATATATGGTATATATCAACTGGGGGTAATATAAGTTTAAGCTGCCTAATTAATAAACTTCAATTGTAATATTCTTTTTCTGTTTCCCTTTTATAGCTCCAAACTCTTTAGTGATTGAATCCACTTTTTGGGGCAATTGTACTTTTTAGTTGCTTGTTATGCCATGCATCTATTAGAGATGTAATGTTTGATCTGGAAAGAAAAAACTTTTCTTTTATGTCATTATCCATTAATGTGATAAGATGCTTTATGTTCCAACCTGACTTAATTGGCTTCTGGCCTTTCACCAAGCACATGCTTTTTGCATGTGCAGGTATTTTGAATTCATTATTGTTCATCTCCTGCTTCAAAACCGAGCAGTGAAGTGGCAAAGTTAACTAGAATTGAAATTCAACTTGTGGCTATTAGTTTTCTTATCACTTAGAAATTGTAAGTGTGCTTTGTATCTTTTAAATAGTAAAAAACCTTGACATAATTTAAAGATTATATGGGTAACAGTTAATGTTTGGATTGTATTGTTAATTTTCTATTTAATAACTGCAATAGGGAAATTTGTTATTTGCCTTATGTAATATTTAAGAATCCCCGGGTCAATAGTTTTGTTTCTTTCTTATTATATTACCTCTATTTATTTATTTTTATGTCGCGATGTGCATGTCATGATATTTGAGAATGCCATTAAAGTTAGAACTGAATCTTGAGATTGCAGCTGTGCTGAATATGGTTTCTCGGCTCCACTGTTATCTTGTCCCCTGATTCATTCTGTCAAACGAGACACCTTTTTGATTTAAGAAACTGAGCCCTCTGATTTAACACGATCCATTGTAATGTGCCACCTAACAACAAAATCCACGGTTAAGTTTGGTGGAATGGGAGTCACATACATGTCACATGACCTGTATGCTGGAAATGATCATCTATGTGCAGTCATCAGCTTCCTCCTTGCGTCATCATCGTGGATGACCTCTTTTTTTCTCAACGAAAGAGAAAGGGGGAGTATTTCAACACTAAACTGGTCCTCATAAAATGGCTGCATAATCTAACATCTTCCTCTGTAGAGAACCTCACATTAAACATCTGTAAAGAAAATTGCTATTTTATGAGGATGATTACACAAACTAGTAAACATACACCTTCCAACTTTTGAAAACTCCATGTGTTGTGTTCTGCTTTTATTATATTAGAATGTAATGATTATGGATGTGAGACATTGTATTCATAGAGAGCCAATATTCTTTCATTTCAACAGCTTCCTTTTCATCTTCTGCAATTTAGTTGGTGGTTTTGAGCGCTGGTTTTCCTCATCCTCTCCCCTGATATGAGGGTTTCTATATGCATCTTTACAAGTTTGCACACATATAATATTCAAGAGCTGGTTATGATTTCTATATAATTAGGTTTCTTGCTGGATTTCTCTTAATTTAAATAACTGGGCACCCTTTGATTTTATTTTTGCAGGAATTCATCGATACCAATTTTGATGTTGTCTCTTTATCATTTACATCCATATAAAAAAAGTAGTGTTACATTTTTCTTCTAATTGATTGGCGTCTTAAATTGTGATAAAATCTCATGACTATCTTAGTCAAAAGACTCATCCAATCGTCCTCCTAGGAATCTATTATTCCTTTATGTTTCTTTCACTAGAGTTGATCTTAATCTCTAGCTGGTGTTGTTGAATCATGAGTGTGGTGCATTTTTTGAATGATGAAACCAAGTGTGTTGTGTTAAGGAAGGATGAAACAAGAGACATTTGGTAAATTAACAAGTCTAAATTACAGAACGGAGACTAGATTATATTACCATAAAAGTAATAAATTCAGATATCATAATTATCTTAATTGCCATAATTACATGATTATGGTTAGACCGTACAATAAACCTAGACACTATTTATATGGTTTTCAACACTCCACCTCAAGTTGGAGCGAATGGGTCATATGCACCAAGCTTGTCACATGTACAACTTATCGGACGACCACTCAAAGACTTAGTGAAGACATCAAACAACTAATCATCTGAATTGACAAAATGAGTTACGGTATGCATTGCAGCTTGATTATCAAAACAAGCCTTCCCTTCGTAATATATCTAAATTAAGGTCTTTATGTAATTGTTCGCCAAATGAGTTCACAAGTTGTTGATACCATGACATAATATTCTGTCTTAGCATTTGATCTCGCCACAATATTTTGTTTCTAAATTTTAGAAGAAATCAAGTTATCCCAATGAATACACAACACCAGTAGTAGATTTCCTATTAGTAGAGCAACCCTGCCTAGTCAGCATTCGAGTATCCAACAACCCGAGTATGACCTTTATCTTCATAGATAAGGCCTTTTCCTAAAGCTTCTTTAATGGATTTGAGAATCAAGTTATCCCCAATGAATACACAACACCCAGTAGTAGATCTCCTATTAGTAGAGCAACCCTGCCTAGTCAGCATTCGAGTATCCAACAACCCGAGTATGACTTTTATCTTCATAGATGAGGCCTTTTCCTAAAGCTTCTTTAATGGATTTGAGAATATGCATTATTGCATCCCAATCTCCTGTCCAAGGAGAATATAGGAACTTACCATAGTGATTACAAATGAGATGTTTGGACGAGTGGCCGTAGGATAATTTAATTTCCCAACTAATCTTTTATGTATCTCTCTAGATCTGAGAGCTGCTCCCCCTGATTTGACAAAAGCTTGACATTTGGATTCATAGCTCCTTCCTCAAGGATGTCCATGGATTATTTCCCCTAAAAAATTATGATACCATATATGGATTGCACAACCTCTATTTTGAAAATGCATTAAAGTTTTACAAGATGCTTTGTCTAAAAGTGTTGATGGAGATGTTGATTTACCTATGTGATGCCATGATGATCATCGCTGGTCATGACTATGTCATCAACACACATAGTTGAATAAATGCACCATTTGATTGAAAAGTCGTAAAAGACCGAGTGATCAGCCTCATTCCTAGTGATACCAAATGGTTGAACATGTAGAGTCTAGCACTTATAAATAATGTGACCTAATTGGTGGAAGTGAAGTGAGCACATAGAGGACAAGAGTGACTAGACATGCATGAACAACCACAATTGCCACTCTAAGATACCATGGCAAAGGAATCGATCAAAGCAATAGGCACATCCAAATTAGATGACTATTTGGCTAGAACATGTAATAAGGTGGACCTTGCTGTTTTTGAAGTTGGGACAGTAAGGGATCCAAAAACTTGATCAGGTGTAGTGGAGCGCTTAGTGGGGTATACCTTGATAGGAGTTGTAGTTGGGTGCAAAAGTTCTTCAAAGTCATATAGTGCTCCATGAATCTTGCCCAAATAGATGAACATGGAAGCATCAAACCTTATACTAATTCGCATGTGACGTAGGAACGGAAAATCTGCTTCAGTGAAGGATGACTAATATCTGCTACACAGTTGGGCATCAACTTTAGACCATTTAGACTGGTCAAGTACTGGTAACAAGTAGGCTGTGGTAATGAGCTAGTTCACATTCTCTTGATTGATAAGCGAGAGCTTGATATCAGATGCTCATGTGTCATAGTTGGTACCATCCAACTTGTGAGTAGTGAGAGGGGCGCTAATATAATTGTTGATAATAGGAGGCCCAGACTATGAAACATCCTTAGGAGCCTCAAAAGTAGATCGAGAGAAGAGTGCAACCATGTTGGACGGGCAACAACAAAGTATACGCAAGGAGTACAGTTCTAGGAAAAGATAGTGGCACTCGAAATTGAGAGCAAATGGGGCAAGGTAGCATTAGTTGGAGTAAAGGAAAAGGAAACAAGTATGATGCTGCAAGGTTGCCAGATGCGCTGCCATGCATGACTGATGAGGTGAGAGCGTGGGAGACAAGCAGAGATTCCTAGTCGATGCATGGGCATGTGATATCGGTGATGGATAAGGGTCCAGTGGAAAACAGATGAGTGACCCAAACAAACTCGGGTAGGTCGCCGACAGGAAAGCATGACAGATGGTGACAGCCAGATAGTATGTTTTGTACTGGACGGAATGATGATACATGGAAGAGAAACCAGAAACTTAAGTGGAGACACAATGTCCATAAAAATGTTTATCACCAACGGGCAATGGGTTCACCAGGTAGGCGTGAACTGGGGTCGCCTCTTGTCAGACTCTAGATACCATATTAAGGTAGGAAACGAGAGACATTTGGTGAAATCCTTGTGTCTAAACTACACAACAGATACTATATTACATAACCAAAAGAAGTAATAAATCATGGTTATCCTAATTACCATAATTTTATGATTGAGGTTAGCCTATACAATGAAGTGAACCTAAAGATTATTTACATGTTTCCCAGTAGGCGTGAACTGGGGTTGCCTCTTGTCAGGCTCTAGATACCATATTTTTTTTTTTTGATAACAACTAGATACCATATTAAGGTAGGAGGAAACGAGAGACATTTGGTGAAATCCTTGTGTCTAAACTACACAACAGATACTATATTACATAACCAAAAGAAGTAATAAATCATGGTTATCCTAATTACCATAATTTTATGATTGAGGTTAGCCTATACAATGAACCTAGAGATTGTTTACATGTTTCCCAACACGTTGCATCTTTCAGAATGATGAAACCCCCTGTTAGAGCATTCTATGGGGAATCTAACTAAGCCAAAAAAAGGGCTACTTTTAAGACTGGCAATTTGAGTCTTTTTGAGTGGCTCCAATCTGGAGAGCTCTTGTTGTTGGTCACTTGTTCAAATAAATATCTTCCTGGTATTTGGATATCTCTAGAAACTGAAACTACTGTTGATTACGCTACTGAAGATCAGCATTAGGTCAATATAAATACAGCACCCCATTGAAACATTTGTTTTGATATCTCTAGAGACTGAAACTATCTTCCTGATATTTGGATATCTGTAGGGACTGAAACTACTGTTGATCACGCTACCGAGGATCAGCATTAGGTCAATATAAATACGGCACCTCATTTAAACGTACGTTTAGGGAGTTGAAACCCATATGGAAATTGTGGAGTCCATGAATTACTAGAACTTCCAAGCTTGGAAAGAGATTAAAATTTAAAATTTGAATCAGAACACTCAAAATCTGGTTCAGATTTGATTTGGGGTTTTTCTCATTTCTGCTATGGGGCAACATTTCTGACTTATAGAAAAGAACATGGTGGTCTAAGTTCAGTTATCATGTCAGATAATTTGTTATTGTTTCAGCCTATATTAGTTATGTGACTTGTATATAACTACCAAACTGGCAAACTTAACCTTGATTTGGATGTAGGGGTGGACCTATCTTCATTGGAAAGGGGGAAGCTGCACCCTCATAAATGGACACTGTTTCTATAGTTTTAATAATCTACAATATTGAGATTTTAATATTAAATATTTATACTGTTTGCATCCCCAAACAAGTATTGCTAGCGCGAGTCCTGTTTGGATGGTAGGTGGTACATTGCAAATGATCTTCAATTCTTCACAAATAAAGTGTGAATGTGCTTAATTTCTTAAACCATGATGGCATTGCAATTGATCCAATAAATCAGGGGGCAAAGAGCAATTGAGCCTTCTTTTGACTTTTCTATTCATGCATTAGCATTGTTCTCAATAAGGTACTCCCACACATACTCCAATTAAGTGTTAACTGTGTGTTTGCTTCTATCGTGTTGCATTGTATTAACATCATAGTGAAACTATTGTCTTGGTTTCTTATAAGCCTTGCTTCCCTTTCAAATTCCCAACAGCTGGAAAATAGCCCCTTCTTCCATCCAAAATGGCTGCAAATTTCCAAACTCCAACTGAAAATGCAATTGCCCAGAATCACAAAATTGAGAGAACTTTTATCTGCAGAGCACACTTGTAGAACCAAGCTCTTCCAACCCCAGCTCAGCTGATCCCATTTGTTTTTTTTTTTTTTTTTTGGTTTCACTTATTAGTGAATGGAAGTTTATAAGCAGGTTAATTTGAGAATTCACAACAGGGTCTTATTGCTAGATTTGAGTTCAAGGGTTTGATTTGCATTTTATCATATTTTTTATAATGCCCTTGAATGAAAATTGTTGTAGGCTTCTACTAAAAAACCCGAACATAATGTATTGATTCATTCTGTTAGCTTAAACAATTATAATCTGTTTTTTGTTGAGATCATTAAACTGCAGTATCGGTGTGGATGTTTTCATATGCAGACAAGTACTTTTAATGCTTTTATTGCTCTTTAAGAGCCGTTGATACTTAATTCTGTCTGGTGGAAAATATTTTGGAAGTTTGCTATATTATAGGCCTTAATTGGAATGGTATTAAGGATTATGCAAATTTTGAATTTGTATCATTCATACTTGTGAATAGCGCCGTTTTAGCGCGCTATAGCGGAGTTGAGTTGCGGTGCGGCGGCCAGCCGTCACAGACCGTGCCGCAACGGTCAGGCAAAGTGTAGCAGCTGTAGCGGCCGCTATTGCGGCTGAAATTGCAGCGCTATTGTGCCGCTACAATAGTTTCTGCAAAAGTGTTCTCGTTGTAGAAGGAAGAGAGCGTGTTGAGCTAAGACAAACCGTAAGTTCTTTGATTTTGGCATTTCACTTAAGTGGCGTTTGAATTTTGACTAATTTTGCTACTTTATTTTGTTGTGTCACATTATTTGAGACTTTAATTCTTTCAATTTTCTTATGATTTGAATTTTAATGTTTGAAATCATTTATTTGAGTTTCATATCCTTCAAAGTTGTTTTTTATGTTACATTTTCATTTTTTAAGTTTTATATTTGTGAAGTACAATTTAGTATATCACTTAGGTACACTTTGCATAATAACGTTGTAGCGCTACCCGCTATAGCGCTATAGCAGTTTGGAAGGTTAGCCGCTACACGCTGCTATCTGAGATTAATAAGTATGGTATCATAGAATATTTGTTCTTCCAAGATCTTAAAGAAGAAAATGAAAGGAGAAACCTAAAATTTCAAAATCCTGAGCAAACAAGTGAAACTCACAAACTAATTAAAACTCATTCGTCTCTCAACATTCCAACACACAAAAAACTAAAATACCCCGTAGCTGAGCACCATTATAAGTCTTTAGAGTATGGTCTTTGTCAATATAGGATTGAGGACTTCTACAGCCTCTTCAATTTTTTTTTATTTAAAATAAAAATTATGAACGGCTGTAAATTTTAATTCTCAAGTCTTTATTAATCAGCATAGTGGGTTGAGAATCTTGTTCAGTTGGAACTGAACTTTGTTTAATGTTATTATTTTTCATGATTTAAATGTTCCCTCGGAAATCTTTGTTTAAGACACACTTGCTATGCAGGTTGCAGAGCGAGCCCTCTTTTTGTGGAATAATGAGCACATTGTAAGCTTGATTGCCCAAAACAGGACTGTGATATTACCGATTATATTTGAAGCATTTGAGAAAAATATCGAGAGTCATTGGAACCAGGCAGTTCACGGGCTGACTGTGAATGTTCGCAAAATGTTCATGGAAATGGATGCAGAATTATTTGAAGAGTGCCAGAGGCGGCATGCAGAGAGAGAGGCTAAAGCTAAAGAAGTGGCTGAGCAGCGGGAACTGAACTGGAAGAGACTGGCAGAAGCCGCAGCTCAGAACGGCGGGGAGGATATGGTGACAGCTTAGCCTTGTGAGTTTACTGCCTCAACTGGAAATGTGAATTAAATAGGTGAAGGATGATGAATGTGCTCCTCTTCTCCATTTTGGTGCTATTATTTATTGGTTTCTTTCTTTACAGCCTAAATTTTTTCTTCTCTTCTATATTATTATTGTCTCAGTTGGATAATTAGCAATTTGAAGAAAGCAGTGATTAATGTAACTTATTCGAAGTTGTTAGCAATGTCTGCAGATTTAGAATGTTCTGTGATAAATTTTCTTGTATTTTTCCCCCTTTTACATAGAGAAATACGGAAAACAGAATTGCGCAGTTTGTTTTTATTGGATTTGGATTTTGGACTTTGATTGAAGGCATTTTGCAATAAAACTGTAAAACCTTTAAAACTAAGGTCATTTATGAAGGAACCAGGCTACATAACCTTGGCAAATTGGCATACTTTAATAAGTAAGAAGTTATGAACTAGTATCAGAGTAAGAGTGAATGACATCTTTTTTGGGATGAATGAGTGGTTAATGTGTTCAGCACGGGCTTACAGTATGTTATGCTGGTATTATTTATTTATTTTATTTTTTATATTTGCATAACATGCAACCTTAACGAGAATAAACATTTGTCCTGAAGATCCTTCAATATACCTTTTATACTACTAATCGGAGCTCTTCGATGCATTCCCTTGAGATCATGAAAAGGATATTATAAACCGTAAACCAGGTAGGTAGGTATACAGCAAGACACAACTTCTAATAGATGGAAATCCTATTCCTCACAGATTGTATCGCTAGGTAGTCAACTTGTCATCGTGAAAGAATGTCTTGAATTAAAATTTTGGTCTGATAGAGTGCACTTACAGGCTGCATTTCCTTTACATTTAATTTCGATTTGAGATGTGCTTCTTAATTTTAAACGAGAGGAAAATATAGGTTTTTTTTTTTTTTTTTTTTTTTTTTTTTTTCCATCTATCCTAGTTTGGCACCACTTAAGAAATTTTCACGCGTATCTTGCTTATCACATCGAATCCCAATTAGTTGGATATAATCTTTCATAGCTAGTGGTATTTGCAAAATTTCATCAATTTGACGATTGTGGAAGTTAACTAAGTAAATCAAAACATATTTTGAAATCGAGACAAGAAAATTAACATATGTTGGCACAATTTAGGTTAAAGATTTTTAAAAATATTCGACTGAATTAATTTTTTTCTAATTTTATTTTTTTTGTTTTGGTTATATATTAAGAGGAAATGGATCTAAAAGCTCTTACAACCAACTTATTCGATGATACTTTTGTATATCTTGATTTTCCAAACTTAATATTTTTTCTAAAGAAAGATGGAAAATATATTCTTATTACAAAAAAAACCCATTATCAACTCATTACCTATTCTCTCTCCATGATCCAATGATGATTAAAAAGGTAGTGAATTTATAATAGATTTTTTTTGGTAATAAGAATATCCTCCCTCTTAAAGAAATGATGCAAAATCCTAAACCTAGAAGACCTCATATCCTAAAACTCAAACTGGTCATGTCATTCCAAGTGGGAAGACCACCATGATCTGTTGGATAAAAGAAGAGTAATTCAAGAGCATGGAAAATACTTGCAGCACTTATTTGGCAGGACTCCTTTATCACAAGTTGCAAGTGTGCATTTTCTATATTCATGCCAACTGGCTAAGAAGATTCCTATTGTAAGTGCAGTTTGTTTTTACTGCATTAGAGAAATATTGAATTGTCACCATTCAAGTCTGATCCAACATTGCTGTTATTATTACCAAAAAATGGTAGCTCAAAGATAAATTTCTTTTAAAGGAGCAACAACGCTCTCCTAGTAGTGGAACAATTTCTCGTCTCCTAATGCACGAGACTTATATTACCCAAAAATAAAAGGCACTGAAAATAACTAAGGTGGACAAATTGGTAAAAGAATTACTAATGAATCAGAATAAAAATACGAGGAAAAAAAATGCTGAAAAGATCAATTTGAGGAATAAATCTTTGGTGCTACTGTTGCACCTAGATTTAGTTGCATCCTACCAATGAGAACATTACACATCAGAAGAGAAAATTTGATAGAGGAAAGAGAATTTTAACTGACATGTAATATTTTTATTGATGAGATGCACTGAGTCTTTGGTACAACAGTAGCACAAAAGATTTATTCCAATTTGAGCCCACTTCTTGAAAATTATTTTGTACTCTGCTTCTATTAGTAAACACTCAATGCATCATTTAATAATAAATTTTATAATTCTCACGATGATAAGAGATTTTTTATGTCTACTGATAAAAAGTCATATGAAACCTATATATTAAAAAAAGTCACATGTGAGGTCCCTGATAGCACGAAATAGAAAATCTTTTCTTCTCATATATATATATATATATTTGGTATGAATTTTCCTTTCTCATATTACATGAAAATTTATTTAATTTATTTAATTTTAATAAAGATACGCTCCACCTCTCGCTTATTGGCAGATGAAGCCTCAAACCCTTGTATCTGAAGAAAAGCTAAAAAGATCTTAACAGAGATACAAATGTTGGTTTCCTCTACCATCCAAAATCCTATCCCTATCCTTTATCTCTTTCTCTTCAAACTTGTAATCAGTTTCTTTAATTATTAATTCCACTCTTTTCTTTTCTTTTTCTCCTTTTAATTTTTTAAATAATAAACACATCCATATCTTGTTCTAACACTACGCAATGATAAAAAGATATGTATATATATCCTTAACTTCTTGTTGTTGCTGAAGTAGAAGCAAGTTACGGAGCATCTCTCTGCACAAAAGGCCAGAATTGCTGATGCCAAAGAATACTTATAATAGAAGTGCATCTTATCTTAATTAGAAGAATGAATTACCTAATTAGATAGTTAGATACCTTGCATGGTACCATGTTAATTAATTGCTAAGCCAATAGTTTGTGGAGTTCCCACACACATTCAGCAATATTATCCTCCTTTTGTGCCATGTGAAAGTTTCTGGTCATGCATCATCTCTTTTTCGCTTTTGCTACTTCCCTTTCATGTTTTGTTAAGTTGTCACATTCTTCACTTTGTGTATATATATGTGTGGTCTTAAAGTCCTTTGCATGGACGTGGGAACATACAATTGCATATATATATATATCAAAACAGCCATGCAAGGAGAACATTTTCGTAAAGGGACTTGGCTTCAAGAGGAAGATGAGCAATTGACCAGCTTTGTGACCCGTCTTGGGGGTCGAAGGTGGGACTCTCTTGCCAAAGTAGCAGGTATGTATGAATTATTCTCACATTAGTTAGAAATGGACTACGATCATTACAAGTATGGAAAGACACTGAACTCAATGTTTAACTTGGGATACATTATCCCAAAAGCTAACTTAAAGGGTAAGAGTGCCCAAGGCCTTATAAACTCCACATTAGTTGCATATACAACCAATGTGGGACTATATATCTCAACACGCCCCTCACACGAGAGCCCATTGGGCTTGAAGAGTGGATGATGCAACAGGCCCAACCTACCTGTGCTAGGAGAGTCCATAAGAGAAAGTGGAGGACGGCGAGACTCTGATACCATGTAAAGAACCTTGAGATACACCACCCCAAAAGCTAGCTCAAAGGGTAGGAGTGCCCAATGCCTTATAAACTCCACATTAGTTGCACATACAACTAATGTGAGACTATATATCTCAACAAAATATAATATAAAATCATTGAAGACCTATCACTTACAATCTTAAACTGTTGGGTGAGGTGGTTATTTATCAGAGCCTGGTTCGACTTGGACTAACCTGATGATTAGCTAGAGGTGGGTTGTGCCCTTGTTGATGGGCCTTCAATGATTTTTATATTATATCTCTTTGATATTTTGAATTAAGACGTGATGTTGAATACCTAATTTGACATTCATCCTTAATATTTTGTGCATTCATAGTGAAAAGTGGGAAAACTTGACCTTTTGTAGGCCTTGGGAGAAGTGGTAAAAGCTGCAGGTTAAGGTGGATGAACTATCTTCGTCCAAATCTCAAGCATGGCCCTTTTAGTGTTGAAGAAGAGCAACTTATTGTTCAGCTTCAGCTTAAATGGGGTAACAAGTGAGATTCTTCCCCTGTTAAATATTTTGATGCTGAAAAAATTAACTGTAGTCAATGTTCACAATGCCGAGGTGCTAGTCTAGGAATTGGTACATTACAACCTAAACTTGTCAAATTTGTAAACTTTTAGTACAATGAATGTAGGTGGTCGAAGATTGCTCGAAGGCTTCCAGGAAGAACTGATAATGAAATTAAGAACTACTGGAGAACCCATTTAAGAAAAAGAGCACAAGCTCAACAAGAAGGTACAATGTGTTATTCTTTGTATAAATATTGGGTTTTATATTTCTTATGTTAAATGAGAAGAAATCTCTCATGCAATAGAGATAAATGTGTGTGTTAGAAAAAGAAAAAAAGAATAAAAAAGTAATACGGAAATCGATGGATGTGTAGGAGAAAAATTCTCACGTTAAATGAGAAATATAAAACCCATAAATATTTGCTTACTTGTAAAATGATTGTACTTGTTATTTGCATCCACTTACACGAGTTTCATTCTCAGGTAAGTTCAAGTATGAATTAGAAAACACATCACAAGATTTCAATCAGAAAAGGATTGATATGGTTTCGAAGGACTACAATCATGCAAACGTTTGTTGTCAAGAAAGTGAATGGGAGACTAAGGATAGCTCCATAGACACTTTTCCTTTATCAGATTGGGAATTGAGAAGCTCACTGTATGACTCTAGAATATTAGATTGGATAGCACAATTGCAAAATGGAAACAGTGAGAAAGAACAAGAACAAGAACAGGATTGTAATAGCACAGGAACGTACGAATACAATCCTCAAGAATTTGCAGAGTGCCGTGATACATGGGATTATTCAGGTTCCCTGTGGGACATGAACTAAGCTGAGACTTTTGTCTTCAAATTGTTATTGCCAATAATTTTGTGAATTTATTCATAGTCTTGCATTATCCCCTGAGAGAATTTTTCATTCTGAATTACGTACCATAATTTATATTTTCCAATATATTTTCTCATGTATGTTAGGTGAGATAAAATTATCTCATGGATGTACCAAAAAAAAAGAAAAATCATGGAAAAAAGACTTATTTTCTTTTTCTCTCTTCTCCTTAGTAGGTCTTGCCAACTTTTGTGTGTGTGTGCATGAAATACTTTTTGTCTCATGCAATATAAGAAACTATATTTTCTAATTAAAATGTGAACATAGTTTATATTATGAGTGTGTTTGGATCTCTCTTCTTTAAGCTAAAAGTTACTTTTAAATTAAAACTAAAAAAAAACCTTAAAATAAAAGTTATTTGATGATTAGATTAAAATTTTAATTTAAAAGTTGAAATCTCATTTCAAGAAAAGCGATAAGAACTTAGAAAAAAAAAACTCTTCCTAGACGATTTTGACTTTTTGCTTTTTTCTTCATTATAAAAAAAATCTTTTTATTATAAGAGTTTTTGTAAAAAATTTATTTGACCCAACTTTTACTTATAATAAGAAGATAAGCTAAAATGAAGAGATTCAAACAGGCATTATATACTAAACTCCAATATGATTTTTACATTTAGTTATTTATTGTCACTTTAATTTTCATTAATTAAAATAAATTTTATCAAATTAAATACAAATGGAGCCTGATTCATGGTATTTCTAGCTCTCAATTCCGATCAATCTACAAACCTTAATATCAGATTTCAATAAACGCCTTCTCTGAGAAACAAATTAAGTTGCAGCATCGTATTTAGCTAGATTTTTCAACCCAAATGTACAAATTCAATTGAAAGGTTTGTCATAGCTTAATGTTGGGTTGGATGCTATAGATAAGAGGTTATGGAGTTTCTTGACTAATTAATGAGGTTTAATAATCTCCACTCATTTCCTTTTATGGATTCTGACGTGACCATATAACTAGTGATGATGGGGAAGCCACACTGCACGAGAGAAAAATTCATCACTTTAAAGTTAAAAAAAATTAATTCACCCAATTCTATTATGATTAATATCAAATGTATCCCGCTTATTTCTATGTAGGAAAAAGTTCGAAAACACGCATATAGTATTGTTTTGAATTACTTATATCTCTATATTTTTCTTTAATCACTTAACTTTTGTGATTTTTTTTATCCACACCCTTCATTTAACAGTGTTAGAAACTTAACTAAATATTTCTACTTTACCCTTCTTAAAAGAAGAAAATAGAGTGATATAAATCTTAAAACAAAAATAAAATCAAATATTATGAAAACTTAAAACATTTAATAAAAGACTAAAAAATAGAAGGAAAAAAATATCAAACGTGTCTTAATAAAAAAAATATTAACGACAAAAAAAATAAGAAAAAAAAGATCCAATATGTTAAAAATCACAACAGAAAAGACTAAAATTAAAAAATTGAAAATAGTCTAAAAGAAAAAATAAATTACTGAACAAAGACAAAAAAATAGAAGAAAAAATTAAGATAAAAAATAAAATAAAAGAGAAATAGAACAAAAAGAAATCACTGTTGTGCGTTTTCAATATATTTGATTTTATTTTTCTTATATATATATATATATATATATATATATATATATATATTTTTTTTAAATCACAGTTGTGAGTTTTTAATATATTTCAATTTTATTCTTTTCAATTTAGATATGTTTGTTCTTTTTCCTTTTTTTATTTTTTGGTTTTTTTTATTACTATTGACAGAAATAGAATAAAAATAAGATAAAATATAAATAAAATAAAAAAAAACTTATATTATAAATTTTCAACATATTTGATCTTATATTTTTCTATTTTTTTCTCAGTCCATTTTATTCTTTTTTATTTAGGTATATTTGATCTTATTTTTTCTTTTCTTTCTTTTTTGTATTTGGTCTATTTTCTTTTTTTTATTCAGATTATTTTATTTTCCTTTTAGTTTTTTCTATCACTATTTGTTGTTTTTCAACATATTTGGTTTTTTTTTTGTTTGTTTAGATGATCTTTTTTTCTTTTACTTATTTTTATGTCTTTTATGTAAGTTTTCTAAATTTTCATAACATTTGGTCTTATTTTTCTTTATTTTTATCACCGTATTTTTTTTTTTTTTCTAAGAAGGGTAAAGTAAGTATATTAGTTAAGTTTCTATCGGTGTTACAAAGGGGTATGGATAGAAAAAACACATGGGAATTAAGTGATTAAAAAATAATATATGGATGACAGTGATTAAAGTAACACCATAGAAGAGTTTTTAAACCTTTCCCTTCTATTTATAAGTAAGAAGTATGTACTTACTTACCAAAAAAAATAATAATAATAAGGAGTATGTACTAATATTTACACGTGTGAGAGAGAAAGAAAATGCATCTTGACCTATATGTCACATTAATGTGGAATGGGACAAAGGATAAAACGGGTTTGTAGTTAATTCTTTTAATAACACTCGTAATAAATACATCAAGAAAGAAATAATTTGTTTTTAATATTTCTAAAGCATTAAATTCATGTATTTTTTTCATTTAATATTTTTCATTAAGAATTTAAAAATGTTTTGAGAAAATTTAGCAAAACTCATACATCTTTTGAGTTAGGTCTTGCATTTTTTTGTCTAAACTAATAAAATGAAATGTGAGCTCAGGTCACATTTCAAATAGTAATAACCCTTATCATTAGATTTGTGAAGTTCCAGTGTACACCGCATAAATCGAGTATTAATTACTAGCAACTAGCTAGTAAGAACTTGAGTTTAAAATCAAAGGAACGTCATCATTGTTCTTTCCATTTTTGGAGGGGGCATATTTGTTTTAAATATTCAAACAGATATGAAAAAGTGTATATGCTACTATATCAAATACGAAGATCATACCCACGATTGGCCATGGGTTGGTCAAAAGGAAAAGAAAACAATATCTATTTATCAAAATAGAATATAAATTACGAGGAAGAGAAGCATACATACATGCATCGAAAGGGCCACAAGAAGGAGTCACATTTTTTTTAATACGAAGATGATATGTTATATTACTTTGTCTCATTTCTAAAAAACTAACATAAATTATAGACAAAGTTTGAGATCAAAACCAAGATGACAATATCTTCTTCCTATCCGATCCAAAAAGTATTATAAATTAAAGATTTATCATCTATCATTTAACATAACCATAAAAATTTTCCTACACACACAATATTTTGTGGGGTCCGCAGCAAAAAAAAAAAAAAAAACTCCGGTACGCAAAACAAATATCACATACTCACAAACACTTTAAGGCATTTCGTAGGTCAACACAATACAAGCACTTTAAGGCACGTGGTTTTTTTAACAAGTTGTTCAAATATATAAATGGGTAGGAACTAGATACGTGCGTTATATCTTTTTATCCATTCGAATCTTTGAATTTAAATACACTGTAATTGCTGGCCATTGGTGATTGATAGCCTTCTTAAATTGAAAAGGATATTAAAAGATAAATGAAGATAAGGTATAAGGGTTCAGTGTAATGAATTAATTTATTTTCTCCTCATGCAGAGTTAAATAAATATGATCTGAGGTAGATACGAGGAATGAGGTCTCAAGCTACAAAGGGGATGAAATGATCAGTATACAATACAATTGGTTAGAGAGACTCGAATATGAAAAACAAGAGTTCAAACGAATGCTAATGCTAACTTCAAGCTAGGCTAAGTTGTGGGGAGAAATGTATATTAGGGGCTAATTGAGAGCTATGGAGAAGAAGCCTAAAGGTCCCTTATGTACAGAAGAATGGAAACCGTGACCATTTTGTCACTGTTGGCAAAAACAATTATCACACTGCCATGCCAACAGTAAATTTTGCCAAAATATCACGTGACATATTTCATTACATTGTGTAATGAATTATGTGTGCAAATAATTCGCTACACAATGTAGCGAAATATGCCACGTCAGAACCAAAAATGCCACGTGTCAAACAACGAGAAATTCGCTATACTGTGTAGCGAATTTCTCCTTGTTTGACACGTGGCATTTTTGGTTCTGACGTGACATATTTCGCTACACTGTGTAGCAAATTATTTGCACACATAATTCGCTACACAGTGTAGCGAGATATGCCATGTGGCATTTTGACAAAATTTACTGTTGCCATGGCAGTCTGGTAATTTTTTTTTTTGCCAACAGTGGCACTTTGGTCACTGTTCCCAGCAGTGGCGGATCCAGAAAATTAACGAAGGGTAGGCACTCAACAAATTCAAGTACATATAAATCTAGGTCTGGTTTGGATTGTGACCGATGATGGAGGAAGAAGCAAATATTCCAACTTCCAATAACGGAGATTGGGGTTTGAGAGGTGATTCTTGAGAGGAGATGAATGCTCTCTGCTAGCTGTTAGGTTTGGATAATGAAGGAGGAGAAGAGAAAAAAAATCACGAAAAAATAAAATAGAAAGAGAAAAATTAAAGGGGCAGGATATCGTAACAACCAACTAGGATTATTACCAATCAATTTCACTATTAGATAGATTGTGTTGATCCAATGGTTATATTTATTTCTATTTTTGTATGATTATGATCCCCATATTTAATATACAAGCATTAGATATGAGAAATCATAACCATACAGAGGTGAAAATAAATATAAAGTATTAAATATGAGGAATTATAACATTATAAAGATTAAAATAAATATAACCGTTGGATAACATATAAATAAATCTAACAGTGAAATTAATTGGTAGTAATATTAATAGTAACCCTAATTAATTGTTATAATATCCTATCCCAAAATTAAATTGAAAAAACTTGAATTTTAAGATAAAGATATTTTTGTATATTTACATCATAATTTAAGGGTGGCACTTGCCCCTTTCTCATCTACCTCCATCCGCCTCTGGGTCCCAAAAGAATGGGTATTTATAGTGAGGTCATAGATTTCTGTGTTGTACAAAGTGTGACCTTAAACGATGCCCCAGTAGGCCTCACCAGCATATGTGAGGTGAGGCCAATACATTCATCATATTGAGATGATCTTGTGCGTGGGGGAAATTTTTTTGGTGGTCCAGGCCTATATGATCCTTCTATTCAACGGGTGAAATTTGGACAAAATTTCCCCCTCTCTCCAGGCCCCCTTGCCCACTGAGTGGGAATGTGCTCCGTTAGTAGGGGTGCTAAATGAGTCAGGGGCCTTCCAGGGGCCTTTGGCTCGGCTTGTGAAGACATGAGCTTCCATGTCTAAAATTGGTTGTTGGCACCAGACTTGAACTTGTATAAAAGTTCGTTTAATAAAAAGGCATCAGACTCCAATTTACATGTTCGGCCTTAGAGCCTCTCAGGCTAGCCTAGAATATTATTTTTTTATATTTTTTATACTGCTTGTAATATTCTCTCTTTTTCCTTAATCCATTTCACTCCGTTTTATTGGTTAAACAAAACTTTTTAAATGATCTTGATCTATATTATGCTGTTTGGATATACATTGAATTGATGATATTTATGGAATTATGTTGATTGTATATTCAGTTTGGATAATTTTTTGTTATTTTATTGTTTTTAATCAGGCTAACAGACTAAACCATACTTTTATTTTTTGTAAATAAGACAGGCCACATGCCAATAATAATATCTATAACAGGTAACAGACTTGGTCAGTCTGACACATTTAAAAATAGACTTAACCTTTTAAGACCAAAACTCGGCTTGCCTCGTTAACGGCCCCATTCGCAGCATAGAAATAAAGCTTGTACGTGAGAGATGAGGGGAAGAGTTTTAAACGTGCGATAAACACCATAGCATTATGGTGGGGATCGAGAGTATGGGCTCCAAAACGAGCCCAAGTCACTCATCTAAATCATATTATAAACCAAATGATAAGATATTCTATTAGATGAAAAAAGAAAAAAAAGTTTAATTGCTATGCAATGAAAAAATAAAGATAAGAAGGTATAAGGATTCAGTGTGATGAATTTATTTTCTCCTCTTGCAGAGTTAAAGAAATAATATAAACCAAATGATAAAATATTCTTCAAGGTGGGGGAAAAAGTTTAATCGTCGGTCATTGGTGATAGCCTTCTTAATGTAAAAAGGAAACGAAAAGACCAGAAAGCAAAATATAACAAAGATGTATAAATGGTGATAGCCCTTATCTTTAGGAGCAGGCCCTTTTTCATTCCAATAGAGTCAATAAACAGCACCACATTTAAGATGCTTGGATTTGCATTTGTTATAGAACAACTGTTAAGGGTGTTGTGTGAGACAACAAACACAAGAAAGCAACAAAAGCAGATAGAAGAGTCAAAATACGTGGAGGTGGCAATGGCATTTTACTCCGTGACATATCGTCCGTATATTCTGGGCCAAAATCTGAAATATAACCACCACCATCGTTGGGTCCTCTAGTCCACATACCCACGTTATTGTCCCTGCACATTCATCACCCATGTTTCAGATTTCATTTCCATTGTTGATGCATATCTATTTGTTAAATTCTCTTAACATTCATCCCAAAGAAACTGTTTTAGGAGAAAAGAAAAATAATTACTTATCCCCTATCGTCTTATTTATTAGAGTTTGATGAAATAAAACAGAACTCTTCTAGTGTCACCCATATCATATAACAAAACACAAAGATTATAAATCAAAACCCCAACTCCATTTAATATTAAGAAAAATTATTGCTCATCTATATATGTATGTTAACAACTATTAAATTATTCAACAAATTAAAAATAATTTCGGAGAAGTTTAATCAAATTGCTATTTGAATAAAGTATGACTCAGGGTCTTATTAAATTTGATGAAATCATACAAGCATCACTTATAAAAAAAATTCAAATAGTTTTTTCTGACGTGAAGGCAGATTTATTACAATAAGTTTATTCTATTGTGTTATAATAATTCAGAGCTTTTTTTTTTTTTTGCTGTTCTCACAAAATGTCAGAAATTTTATAAGATCATGTTAAATTTAAACCTAAGTTTATTGTAACAATAATTCCATTGTTACCTAAATTTAACTTTACCGGAGCCCGTTTGTTTCATCTTTTAAAAAAGTAATAGCTTTTATGCCTTGCTTACTTATTTTAGAAGTCTTTTTTTCAAAAGTCAAAACTATTAAATTTAAAAAAAAAATTAGTTTTTGAAAAAAAAATTAGCTTTTGACTTTTTTTATTTTTATAAGCTAAACTTTTTGCTTTTTTGTGACTTTCTTTCTTTTAAAACAGACATTCAAATAAATTTACAGTGAAAAGTACTTTAAAAAAAAAAGTTTTTGGAGAAAAAAAAAAAAACTTATCGAAACGGGCCTAACTATTTGTGGATAACTTCGGACACCATTTCATTTTTTTAATTAATAAACAAAAATAAAAAAATATTACGATTTTTAAATAAAGGGGAAATATGAAATTTAAGGTGGCCCAACAACTTTTTCTCTAAAGTTTTTTTTTTTTTTTTTGATAATCTTCTCTAAAGTTTTTTATTACCTCGGTAGATAACATAAACTCAATAATAAGAGATATATTATTTTACTTATCTTTTTTCATATTTACCGTAACTACTATTCTGTAATAGCTTTATTAAGGCATATTCTCAAGCTTATCTTTATCACTTTTTTAAGACATAGAAAATACCAGAAAACAACTACAAAAATATCAAAATACTAATGGGAAATAGTTATCTTATGTCACATTTGATAATTATCTCATGTCGTACACTCATGAAATTTTATGCTCATTTTTTCCTTTTCTTTTATATTTTTTTTAAAAATTGTGGGTCTCACAACTTTGTTTCAGTCACATGAGATACTTATGTTATGTGACAAAAGATTAATAACTCTCAATATTTATACTCTCAAACTTTTATACATATCACCAAATAAGCTCTTAAATCAGAATCTTAAGATGAGAAAAAAATAATAAATATTAATTGAGATTTTAATCTAATAACGTTAAAAAATAATAAATAAGCTAGACATTAGAAACAACAGTTGGAATAACTTATCCATAACATATAACAAAAAAAAAAAAAAAGTGTTTGGATAACCCGATATGGGTCCGAATTAAATAGGATTCGATAAAAGAATAAAATAAAATTGCGTACATACCTGGCGACACCGAGAACACCGGCGGCCATGGTGAGGACGGAGATACGATCGGCGGATTTGGGGTCAACACTGTAAGCATTCTGGTACTTAACCTCACCACTTTCCCCAGAACCCACGAAGAACGCTCCATTCACCATTACATCTCCTTCTGACCTCCAATTCCACCCACTCCATTCCCCTGTTTCCCTCTTCGTCACTTCCTTCGCGTAAGGATTCTCCGGCGCCGTGAACCGGTTCCCCTGGCTATTTATTGTGGGTCCCGCACTTCCCCCAATCGCATACATCTCCCACCTCGTGAAGTCGTTGTTCACCACGTGGAAGTATCCCAGCCTGCAACGTGGCATCCTCTGTACCAGGTTTTCGCCGAAGTGGTTAAACGCGAGCGTGACCTGCATGCCCGAGTCAGGTAGGTAGTTATCGCTGTGTCCCAACAGCATCACCTCGTTGTGGTGCGAGAAATGGTTGTTGGAAACGGTTATCGCCGTTGAGCCCATCACGGCGTCAATTAAACCGTCCTTGCAGCGTGATAACGTGCAGTGGTCGATCCATATATCCCTCGATCCGAATATGGATATTCCGTCGCCGTCAGATAACGTTCGAAAACCGTAGTGCTGTGGGCTCGAGCGAACGTTAGTGTTACCCGAGGGGTGACAGTGATGAATGTGAATATTATGGATGATGACGTTGGTTATATACTGAAGAGTGATGCAGCCACCACCGACAATGTGAACGTCAGCGCCACGACCATCGATGGTTTTGTAGCTGTTGAAGATGAGTTCCTGAGAGAGCTTAATCATCATGTTAACGGGGAACACTATCCACAGTGGCTCGTTTTGTATCACTGCGTATCTTAGTGTGCCAGGTTTTGGGTTCACAGGGTTATCGTCTGAAGAGTCCGTGACGATGTAAAAGTCACCGCCTTTGCCTCCCTTTGCGTTCTGACCGAACCCAATTGCACAATCAGCTAGTCTTTGTCGATTGTTGAACCAATTTGTGTCGCATTTCCAACAATCGTCGATTGGGTTCCCTGTTAGGCATGATTGTACTTCATCTTTATGTGATATTGATAACATTTCCCTTCTTGCAATTGAAGCGTTAACCTTACTACAAAACAAAAAATGGTGCAATTTGAGCTACAACTGACTAGTACTTTGCAATGTAGGTCAGCAAGATGAAATGTTTTGTTTAGCATAAAATCAAACACCTAAGAAACAAGAGATATATAGAACAGTGAACAGAACAATGCTATGGGTATACCTATGAACTTCTCGGGCAACAGCTTCGGGATCTGGGTGTTGCCCGGGAAGAGTGAGGTTAAGTATTGCTCTTCCATGTGGTAAAAATGAACACAGAACAGAGATTAGTAAAATGCAGGTTCCTTGGAGCATATTGTTGATGAAGAAGAGGATTGCTCACTGCTCATTCACTGCTGCTAAGTTACACGTTAGTGGCTGCGACAAGTACAACAGTTCAATGGTTGCTTTTCTGAAAAGGTTGTTAGTGTTCCTTTGGGAGCATTAATAAAAAAGTAAAACTCCGTCATTAAAGGCAATAACAACCATAGAGGTGGAGTGGGAATGTGAACAGAAGCATTGTATAATTACCTTCCTAATTTAGCTCTCAGCTGTACTGTGCTCTAGTATTTAACATTTTACCATGCTTGTGATTCATGGTTCTTTTGATTATGTTAAAGGTCTTAAAAGATACCAAAAGATAAAAAATAAAAATAGATCAAGAGGTGAAGTGAGTGAGACTGGGAGTATGCGAGGATGAGCATTGAGCAATGTTACCGGAATCACGGTGTCCCACTTCTCGATGAAGTGGTCTCCAATTTTGTTTTGGCGGGACAGAGTCACTCGACCCTCGGGAACGGAATAAAGTTACTTATTACGCGATTGGCCCAATGTTTGACTACTACGAGTCTACGACTAGGGGTGTATTAAAGGCAATAACAACCATAGAGGTGGAGTGTGAATGAAAAAGAAGCATTGTATAATTACCTTCAAAGGCTAATTTAGCTCTCAGCTGTACTAAAAATGCTCTGGTATTTAACATTTTACCATATTGCAAATTAAATTTTTAAAAAAATTGAAATATCTTACTCATTAAACAATATTTCTAACATGAGTCCAAAATATTAAAATTCTACAACAGATTTTTTAACACGAACACATATTATAAAAATTCATGACGACAAATAAATATCAAATATTAGCTTACGTTATCTAACTTTTAGAATAAATAAATAAAAAATTTTATTTTTATTTTAGATAAAAAATTGTGCACCAAAAAAAATGAAATGAAAAAAGCATTCGTTTATTATAAAAATTTATATTTTATACTTAATTATATAATAAATATTTTAAATGGTGCAAGTCAACCAAGATCCAAATGTAGCTTAGTGGTAAATACTGCAATTTATATCTTCACAACAAGGGTTCGATTCCCACCGGATGTAATTTTTAAACAATTCTATTAAATGATATGATATATATCAATTAGTGTAATGGCCTCCCTTGTATGCATCCAACTAAGCGGAATTAGAGTTTTTTATATATATATTAAATGGTGCATATTTTTTTTTTGGTAAAAAGTAAATGGTGCATATTAACTAACAAACAAACTTAGCTCAGTGGTAAGTTGTTGTTAGGCATATTTATGAGACTTGAGTTCGAATTCTAGGGGATGTAACTTTGGAATTATATTTTTCAAAATCGGTCCACCAGTTCGACGGTTAATACCGGTTGAACTGCGGTTCATGACCGGTTCACCGGGTCGTCACATGCTTACAAATCAAAGAGGAAGATATCAGAGAAAATGGTGATTAAATATATATATATATATATATATATATAACAAGTAATCGAATTCTCATGTTAAATGAGAATTATAAAACCTTTTTTTTAGTCCATATGGTGGGCAGTTAGCCCAGGAAAGGTTGATCATTTCCTGAGGAGGAGTATCAATGTTGGTCCTTGTGATCCCTGACCTCAATGATAGTTTTGCTAGCGAGTGGACACATTTATTCCTCTCTCTACAGATGAAGTGTCCTTGGATTTCCCAGTCTTTGTTGATCCAGCTATGAATTTCCTTAACAACATTGGAGTCCCTGCTGTCAAAAGTGGTATAGTGCAATACTTGTAAAGCCGAAGTTGAGTCCCCCTCCACAACAACTTTGCGTATGCCAAGGCTCCAGGCTTGCTTAAGGCCCTGCAAAAGCCCATGAAGTTCTGCATCAAGAGGATTGGAAAAGCCTAGATAAACAGAGAATCCACTCAACCATACACCTTTTTCGTCCCTGATTAGTCCGCCGCAGCTTGCTGATTTAGTGATTGGATTGGAGGCTCCATCAAAGCTGATTTTATACCATCCAGGATTCAAACAAACCTGTTGATCAATCTGAATATTGAGTGGTGTGTGAGACTTATTGTTTGCCCGGTGGATATCTTGGATGAAACTCAATTATCCTATTCGGAAGCTGGGGTAATTGAATGAACTTTCATGCATGGCTTGGTTCCTCCATAACCACAAATGCCAACAGGTTATGAAGAAAAGGTCCCTCCAAGTCTTACTGTCTTCTGGATAATTAATCCCATTTAAATTATTTTCAAACCACGCATTCCTATTCCAAAGGAAAAAATGATGATTATTGGTTCCTGCTAGCCATTTTGCCCAAATTTTATTTTACGAGCATAATGACAATCCCTCAGCCCATGCAGACAAGATTCAACTATTTGTGGAAAGTGAGGGCAATGTGGCGAGCTATTGCTCCATTTGCTTGTAAGCTCCTTTGTTGGCAACTTGTTTTAGATAGTTGTTTTTAAGTTATATTAATGTACTGCTTAATAATGTGTCGGGCAAAGATTACATATTATCCTATTTCTCTTGTCATCCACATTCGGTATTTGAGGGGAATTTCCTATTTATTCTTATTTCATAAAAATTATTGTTTTACTTTCATTTTAAATATTATTAGAATTTTCTTCATTCTTATTTCTAAATTCTATTACGATTATTGTATATTCTATATCGTTTTTTAGTGTGAAATATGTTGTCTGTCTGTGTGTGTGTGTTTTTTTTTTCTAATCTCTTTGAATGTGGTTTAGGGTCGATTTCAGGTTTTGGGTGGGTAAGATGAATGTTGTGTTGTGTGCAAATTTTCCATTGCATGCAGGTTTTCGCTTTCCTTGCTACTTGCTAGTGCATTCAAAAAATGCATGTTCTATGATCATTTTTCAAAGCTTAATTCGAAGTAAACAACGTGTTTTCCTTCAACTCCATTAAAACCAATGGTTATTGTGTGGTGGTGCCAAAAAATTTTAATATATCAAATTATCAAGATATTTATCGTAGTTATACAAATTAATCAAAAAAAATTATTATGAATTCTAGCATAGTTATTTAAATTATGTATTGAATAATATCACATAACATTGAAAATTCAAATGAACAATGGTTAATGATTATGGATTCACTTTTTCTGCGGTCATTATAGATAAGTTATCTGCAGTAAGCCCAATACAACGTCATTTTGGGACGTGAATCATAGTATTTTTGTAATTTTAATTTATTCTATGATTATTATAGTCTTTATAATTATAATCTTTTAATTTTTCAATCCCAAAACGACGTTATTTTGAGAGTAAATGCAGATAACTTATATGCATTAAGTGCAAAAATATTTTTCTGAATGATTATATCTCAAAGCAAACATATAAAAATGCACTAACCTTTTGGGTAAGCATTTCAAAAATAAGAATTTCACTTTCCTCCCATAGCATGATAAGTAATAAACCAAGTATTGTCATAATGATATGAAAACACACAAATATAATACTTTTCTATAAATTTCACTTTATAATTGAGATATTAACTATAAATTAAAGCATACAGACAACATTTAGAGTCAAAGAGATTCTCCTTCATTATATTTTTCTATTTACAAAATATATTTTAGTTTGATTCTTCCATCTTTTCATTTCCTAAGCCATTGCTATTTCAATCGAAGTATCGCAGAGCTAGCAAGTTGTGCAATAAGTCAGATGAAAAAAGAAGCAAGAAAGAGAAATCTGATTGCAATTGTAAGTCACAAATTAGGACTTTGAAGGTGATTTTAATTTATGGATCAGGTTAAAGGATTTAGGTATTGGGTTTTATTTTTGTGATTGAAAAACATAAATACAATTATATTTATTTAGGTGGTGCCAAATTATAAATTTAATCTTTGTTATTTATAATTAATTATATATTTTCATATAATAAATAATTTTTTTAAAACCAAGCAGGTGCCAAATTATAAATTTAATCATTATTATTTATAATTAATTATATATTTTCATATAATAAATAATTTTTTTAAAACCAAGCAGGTGCCAAGGCACCTGCTGGCATGGGAGTGGCTCCGCCACTGATTATTGTATTGTAATTATTATTATAACAACACCAGTAGTCTTGTTCCTCTTTTCCTTCTCCACCAGTTTATATCTAAGACTAGTAATTGGAGTATCTGATTCTGATTCGAATATCATCTTTTGTGAATGGTGAAGGACATCAACTTTCGAGAAAGGTGCTGGGTTATGGTGGGAGAAGAAAAGGACAAGGGATAATGATGAATGTGTCTGGGGTTAGGGGGTAATGGTGTGTGAGACAGAGGAACCAACATGCCTCAGTGGGTACTACAGTATCTGAATGAGGTTTGTCAAGAGTAGTGGTTATATGAACCATATCACAATGGTTTGTTTTTTTGTTGCGAACAATAATTAATTTCCTTCTAACATGTTTAGGTAACCTGTGTTCTATATGCTGGAGGGGATCACATTGCAAAGGAGCACATTATTATATAATGTCTTACCCCCATGATGTGATCAATTAATTTTGAAAGTGTGGACAGGGGGCTTTGACCTGTTGAAGCCGTGACAGAATCCTATGTTTTGTAAATAGAAATCATATGTACAATGCTTTGGTTATGTTTAATTTGAATAAAGAAAAAGCTATTACCCATCAAAGGCATATGTACAATCTGTGTTAAGAGTTGAAGGTACAAAATATGTCAATCATAATATTTGATCCTTGGTTATGTTTAATTTGAATATAGAAGATGATCCTTGCTAATAAGTTATTTTTATTATAGAAAACATGAATATCGAATTTTCATGTTTTGGATACATAAAAATTGTAATAATCCTTGTTAAGAGGATAAGCACCTTTTACAGTTTTGGTAGCATAAAAATTCTTTCCCCAAAATATCTCAATTCCAGTTTTGTGAATCAATCAATGGTTGGACCCCAGAAAAAATGTCACATAGACATCAAAGATATGGAATGTGGGCCAATTCATCAAACATAGACATCAAAGAAGTATTTCAGCAAAGCAATTCTTTATGGATATAAAATGGATAATTTCAGTGCAGATTCCCACAAATATTTTACAACCAACCAAATATAGTATTATAAAATTAACTCAACTGGCAAAAATTTTGGTCTATCAAACACTTATTTTGTAAATTGCCCGGAAAAAAAATTTCCCACCATATTCCCGGTAAATTTTTTTTGACAGGATTCTAAAAGCTAGTGGTTTCATCCAAGTTGGACGGCCGTTTAAACTTGGCTAAAGCAATTGCTAATGGAAATTCCCTTTTGTTATAAAATGTAAGGCATGAAATTTTATCATTGTCCTGAAGTTTTAATTGTTGTCTCGAGTTTTTTCCCCCTTAACCAGTTCCAAGTGTTTGTAATATAAATTTTTATTTATTACAGGAGACATGAAATTCAAGCAGAACAAGTATTTGCCTGCTGAAAAACTTACTTACTATGGGATATGGTAAGGTTATTTACTATGATGCACGGACACGGGACACGACACCCCGATACGTTAATTCTAAAAAATGTTAAATTTCGACACGTTTTGATATTAAATAATATTTTTAATATATATAATATAATTTACATTTAATAAATATAGCAACTCATAATAACTCATATACTAATCAAATATACAAATTTCATAACATAATTAAAAAAAAAATAGAACATCCCAAGCGTGTAGAGTGTAGAAAAATAAAAAAATTATTTTAATTATGATTACACACAGTTCAATTACATATATATATTCTTTGATAAAAACCTTTGATTACAAATTAATTAAAATAAAAAAATAAGATAAAGGAAACATATATTTATTAAATTTTCATATCCTTACCTAACTTTCTTAATTGCAGAAGAGAGAGAGAGTGGGAGGGTATTATTGTCTTTCCGCAAATGGATACAAACTCAAAGGCACCAACTTTGTAAAGATCATGAGGATGACAGTTTCGTTCTACCTTCCTCGTCTTCCTCCTCAGTACCTCTCTCTCTCTTTTCAACTTCCCCAAAACTAGTAGCCGACGATGAAGTGAAGACGAGCAGCCGACGACGAAGAGAAGAACAGCTTCAATAAACCAGCGTTTGAACTTGTCCTTTTGTACCTTCCAGAGTTTTTAATTTTTATTAAATATTTTTTTAATTGTAATTTAATTTTTTTACAAAAAAGAAATATCAAAACGTGTCTACATTGTTCACCGCGTGTCCCAGTAGTCAATGTGTCCCAAATATTGATCATGTGTCAGACGCGTTCCCACACACAAATTTTTTAAAAAACTTTTTGTCCGTGCTAAGGTTATTTACATTACTTGGTTACTTAAACTTCCTCTTGAATCCGGATTGCTATTACCAAATTCATCTAGATGGCAAATATTCTTTTTTATTTTGTAATTCTCAATTTAATTAATTTACTATAACATAACCTCGTATGACAACCTGTAAAATTTAATTGTCAGTGGCTGGCCCTGTGTTATTTGCATCCATGATGCAATATATTTGGCCAGCTTCTGATAGCTTTTGATTTTTGTAATGCAATGATGGAATTTCGTTGACTAAACATGTTTTAACATATTATTTTAAAAAATATTAATTGTTTTGATATATCATATTTTAATTATTACATATTAATTAATAGTTACTTAAAGCATAAGAATGTAAGAGAGAGTAATTTGGGACCGAGTTATAAATAGAGTAAAAATAATATAATTATTATTATTCTGAAAATATAAATTAATTTTGTTTAGTAAAATAATAATTAAGACAATAAATAATTATATTTTTGTGACATGAATTTTCAGAATCCTTACAAATTTAAAAATATAAAATTTAATGTTAATAACAATAGTTTAGCGATTAATTTTTTTCTTTCTTTAATCGTTCAAAAAATTTAAATATTTAATAAAGTCAAAAAATTTGAAATAACCAAAATTTTATGGGAAAAATGTTTCTGCAGTTAATGCAGATAAGTTATATGCATTTATTCCCAAACGACGTCATTTTGATATTGAAATCTTAAAAAATTATAAATACAAAAACTATTATAACCTTGAAATAAATTAAAATTACAAAAACACCATGATTTCCGCCCCAAAATGATATCGTATTACAGATAAGTTATCTACAGTAACTGCAAAAAAAGCGAACCCAAATTTTATTTATTCAAAAGAAACTTTCCCAAATTGCTTATATTTCATTTCCTTTGAAGATAAAACAATGGATTCACTTTTTTCTACCGTTATTGTAGATAATTTATGTACATTGAATTCAAAATGACGTCGTTTGAGGCGGAAATCAAAATATTTTTATAATTATAATTTATTTCATAGTTATAATAGCCTTTTTCATTATATTCTTTTAATTTTTCAACCGAAAATGATATTATTTTGATAATAAATATAAATACTTATTTACATTCTCTTGTAAAAATGTTAAAGCCTAAAATGATAGCAATATACATTCATTAATCACAAAAGAAAAAGACAGAATCATAACTCAAGAATAATTCTAACATTTAAGCAATTGCAAATTATACACGCGCGGTATCAGTTACACAACTTAAATAATTTTATATATTTGAATTATTTCTATAAAAAATGGAAAAACAAATTGAACTTGTCATTATTAACCGTTGATGGACAGAAATCAATGATCAGGATCTAAAAGGATATAAGTTTATATCCTTTAAAATGACAGAAGTTATTACCTATATATATATATATATATAAATATATATATATATATATGGCTTTAATATTTCTACGGTAAATGTAGATAAGTTATCTAATTCGCTCCCAAAACGACGTCATTTTGGGTTGAAAAATTAAAAAATTATAAAGAAAAAGACTATTATAATCCTGAAATAAATTATAATTATAAAAATATATTGATTTTCGCCTCAAAACGACGTCATTTTAGGCTTAATGTAGATAAGTTATCTACATTGACGGTAGAAAAAGTACCCTATATATATATATATATATATATATATATATATATATATATATATATATATATATATATATATATATATATATATATATAAAGAAGGGATATTCTTATTACCAAAATTTTTTACTACCAACTTACTATCTTTCTAATCACCATTGGATCAATATTTTCTCTTTTTTCATTTGATTCAATGGTGGTTAGATAAGTAGTAAGTTAGTAGTAAAAAATTTTGGTAGTAAAAATATCCTTCCCCATATTTAAATTATTGAGAATTTAATTTTTTTAAAATAAATAAAAAAATAATTAATGATTTTAAATAGACGGTGATAGACAAATGAGAATTACAGTGCTCAAGGAGACTCTTAGGAACAAAAGTTTGGTGACGGAGTATCCGCCTCGTTACTTTTTTATTTTTTTAAGTGGAAAATATTTTTCCATTTAAATTTAGCTTTTGATTTATATTATCATTTAAGGTTGTTTGATGCGATGTATAAGGTCTGGTAGTATAAATTTATATTATATATTATTATAATATTTTTAGTTATTTGGTGTGACTATCGTATAATATATATTTATACAATAGAACCCCTTAATACATCAAAATGATATATAACTTAATAAAGTCTAAGAGGTGAGATTACGACTGACAAGGGGTTGAGATATTAATATTACTAACCAATGCAATTCTTAATAATTAATATATTATGTCAATATTAATATATTAAAATAAGAATAAATTTTTTAATATATTAACTTTTAAAAAATTGTAGATTTTTATTTTTATAAAATTAATATATTTTTTTTAGATACATTTATCAATAAATTTTTATAAAAGTTAATATTATATAACATATTTGGAATAATTTTATAAATTCGTAATTATTTTTGTTAATTATTTTATCCTATATAGTATTATACATTACATTACCAAATACTAGATTAAATTATCTTATAACGGAAATCAACGGTTATACGTTATTGTAATTAAGCCTTATATTATTAGGTCTTACATCATACTGTGCATCAAATGTGCGCTTAATTTCTAATTTTTTTTTTTTAAGGAATGTACTATAGTTGCAATTGTAGATTTTTTTTTTTGTGAAGTTCACCCAAATGACATGACACAGTGTTGTGGTCGCTGGTGACTGATTTGAGTTAAATTAAGAAATAATAATCATGAAGGACTATTTTAATAATTTTATTTTTTAATTACTGTTGAGCTGTATATTTGTTGGGAGTTTTTTATTCTCTGATATCATTGATTACACCGTTGTATAATTATAGAAATTTATATTAAATAGTTGATTGACAACTAATGATATTATTGATTACACCGTTATATAATCATGGAAAGTTTATATTATATTAAATAGCTAATTGACAACTAATATATCACTGCTTACACCGTTATATAATCATAGAAAATTTATGTTAAATAACTGATTAGCAACTAATTTGTAACGGACATAAAATCTCATTTATGTATATAATTAACACGTGGAGGAAGGAAATATTCAAATTAGATATGAGCATTGTTTAACAATTATAATGTTGAAAGATAATTTTGTTGGACTAGAATGTCTTTTCATGTTTTCTTACTAGAACAAGAGATTCTGAGTTCCCACTTCAAAATAGTCAAAAAAGAAATTTAAATAAATAAAAACAGAAAAGGAATCACATTTACTGACAGATATTCTATGAACAGGTTTCACATTCTTCTCCAAATCATCAATCATTTTAATGCCTAGCAATATATATATGTGATATGTATTAATACTACCCGTCCCCCTTACCATTGTGTAAATAAGATTATTTGTTGATTCAAAAGTTTCAAAGTCCCAATCTTTATTCTCTTTGCCTGAAACTAACATGAAGCAACAAACCAGCCTCAAAGTCTTCCTCCCAAATCTGCTAATACTAGTAACCATCCTACTCCATTCAACAATATGGACTGGGGCACAGGAAGTTGGTAAGTGGAGTCAAGTCTTGTTCATTCTTGGAGTATTTTCATGCTTTGTGATTTAGTTTAAATCATGACTTATGTGTTTTGGTGCCCGGTAATATTACAAAATCATTTTTCACATGGGGCAATAAAAAATGACCAAATGTGCAATCTAAAATTATGAAAAAAGGACACAAATGACATAAGACTAACGTGGCCATTTTTTCATAATTTTCAGCTGGACCAAACAATGTCCTTTATTATTGCTGCTAAAAAAAATTTGACCATATTTGAGGGACCAAAGATGATATTTATTCTTAAATGATTTGATGTGTGTGCGGTAGGCGCTGTGATGCTAATCATCCATATGCGTTTGTGTTTGCGCAGAGGACGAGCATGAGTTTGATTACATAAAAGGGAGCAAAAAGGGCCCCTCACACTGGGGCGAACTGAAGAAGGAATGGGCAGCGTGTAAAAATGGTGCTATGCAATCTCCAATTGATTTGTCAAGCCATAAAGTGACAGTGGAACCTAAGTTAGGAGAGCTAAGGAAGAGTTATAAGCCTCAGAATGCCACTCTCAAGAACAGAGGCCATGATATTCAGGTAAGCATTCTTCAGTCTTTTTCTGGATTTGAACAATGTCTTCTTATTTGAAAATTCCTGAAAGCCTAAAAAACAGGCCTTTTGACCATAACGGTGAGGGAGAGAAAATATTTTTCCATTGATTCAAGGCAGAACGAAGGTGATGCATGATTTCTGCAATTTGTGGCAAGCGTGTATTCATTTTTGTATAAGTTATGCATTATTGATCCATACACGTTTTATTATATTATTTTACATACACGGGAAAAAAAATTGAAATTTTTTTGTGATCGTGGTTGGTTAATTTTAAAAGATATTTAAATTTTGAATCAATCCAATAATTTCTTTACTTTCTCGACTTAAATGTGTCAAAAGTCCCTAAAAAACATTAATGCTTGAAACATTTTAATTTTACTCCTGTCCTTGAAAAAAAAATACTTTATTGTAACCACTTGTTTAGCTTTTGATGGGAAAAAGCATCATTTTAGAATTTTTGAGCAAAAGAATTGCCCAGTTTAAGTTGATTGGATAAGTTTTTTCAAAGTAATGCAGTCAAACATGTCACATATACTGACGGGACTAGTCCCGTCAATGACACTGACGGGACTTGTGCCACGTCAGCACCACGTAAGCAGTCTCATTATCATAAAACTTCGGAAAGCAATAACTTGTGACTCGGGTATCCAAATCAGATTATTCTTTTTTTAATTTCACATAACTTTTCGAGATCTACCCAATGATATTTCATTTGACATATTTTATACCCCACAAACATAGTTTGAAGATCTTCTGGATTTAAACGCTCTTGTGATTGAGGTACAATTGTTACAAATTCAAATTATGTTTTGGGAGATAAAATACCTCAAATGAAATGTCATTGTGTAGATATCGAAAAGTTATGTGAAATCAAAAAAAGAATCATCTAATTTGGATACCCGAGTCACAAGTTATGGCCTTCCGAAGTTTTACGGTAACGAGACTGCCTACGTGGCACTGACGTGGCACGAGTCCCGTCAGTGTCAAGGACGGGACTAGTTCCGTCAGTACATGTGACAAGTTTGACTGCTTTATTTTGAAAAATCTTATCCAATCAACTTTAATTAGACTATTCTTTTGGCCAAAAATTATAAAATGGTGTTTTAGCCGCTTTTGGTTTAGTGAGGCATGTGGTTATGCTCCATCCTATACGCATAAAACACACATATTTTAAAGGGAAATGTTTTTCTTATATTGATGTAGAGAAGTTGTCTTATGTTAGTGAAATGAAGTAATAAGAGGGACCCACCTTTGTTATGTGGATAGGAAAATAGGTTATCTAATCTTAAATCAGATAAATATAACTCTATTTTAAATTAACGATTATGTTTTGTTATCTATCATTGCACACGAAACTTGAAAACTTTTAGGACATTGATTTTCTTTATTGTAAGACCGTACAATGCCAACACTTCTGGACAACTAACTTGGTTGTTGTTTATATCTTAGCTAGCTGTCATTAGCACTTGGCAAACGTGGTTTTGTTCGGATTAAGCTATAACATAATATATCTATTGTTTTGATTTGGTTCTTAGTAAGTTAACACAACATAGATATGATATTGGTTGGTCACATAATCTTTGATTAAAATCTGAATTCTCTTTATAAATGCACCAATGATTACAGCTGAAATGGGAGGGAGATGCAGGATCAATAAAAATCAACTGCACCGAGTTCTTTCTGCATCAATGCCACTGGCACTCACCTTCCGAACACACCATCAATGGCAAGAGGTTGGTCTTGCTTCACATTCTTTTTTTTCTTGTTATATCATTTTTCATCCATAGAGTGAATCGCTTTTGTTTTCTATTTTAGGGTCTCAGTATTTTAAATATAAAATTTACTGCACATATTTTATTCGAAATTATCCAAGAATACATCTTGCTGATATACAATCAAATATTATATTATTGGTGTACCAAAAAAATATTTTTAATGGTTGGAAAAAAGTTAAAACTTTCTTTTTTTAACTGAAATATTAGGTATGACCTGGAGCTTCACATGGTTCATGAAAGCCTAAACACAAAGGGTAAGAACAAGGTTGCAGTTGTTGGACTTTTTTATAATATTGGTGCGCCCGATCCTTTTCTCTCCAAGGTACGTTAAACTCATTTTGTTTTAAACCAAAGAAATGAATATATAATACCAAAAAAAAAAAATCAAAATGAATATATTCATATAGGCTTACTGGTTCTCACATGAGATTAAGTAATGCGCTGTAAATTCAAAACAACAACAGCTTTTATGGAAATTCAAAAAAATTCAATGGTTGCGTTGCATTGAATTTTTAGTTCCAACTATTAAATTCGTTAGATTACGATTAACATTTTATTGAGATTAATATAAATATTTGGGATATCACTTGTTGTCTTCTCAAAATTAATGAATGTTATAAGTTTAATTTCATTTTTTGTTAATTTATTGAATATGAAATATATATACACCACATAAATTAAAAATAATTTTTAAAAAAATTATATTACAAATTTTAATGGAGTGAATTTTTTATCGTGCAACAACGTGTCCCGTTTTAGTATCGATGCTATATAGCTTAGTGGTTCTCACATGAGATTAACTGATTAAGTAAAATAACTTCAAAACAACAAAAAAATAAATAAGGGAATGTAGTCGCTTAGATGACACAAAATTGTCTGATACACATATAAAAAACTGACTTAGATTCACTTGTTGTCCTTCTCTCTCTTTAGTTTATTGGATTTCATTCACTTTTTCTATATTGCATGAGAAAATATATTTGCAATAAATAATGGTTTTTTGAAAAAAATTATATTACAAATTTTAACGGAGAATTTGTTTTCTGCAATGACGGATTTTCACTATATAACTCCGAGTTACATAATGAAAAATATTAAAGCTACAAATTTTTTTCTCTCTTCAAAAGCTGTCTGCTGACGTAGAAAGAGAAAAAATAATTTTCATATTTTTACTATTTATCCATGGAGGTACGTAGTAAAAATTATTTGCTGCAAAAAATTTCTTTTTCATAAGAAAATTTGAACCCATTTTTAAAATGCCAATGTATTGTTTTCCAAACACTCAAAAGAGGGTGACAAAAGATAATAATATGTTATGTAAAAGGGGAAATGATGAGCTTAATTAAAATATTCATTTATCTGAATAAGTATGCTTGAAATGATTTCAGTTGTCAAAGTACATAAAATCCATGGTGAATGAAGAAGCAGAAAGGAGCATTGGGATGATTGATCCCTCAGAAATCAAGCTGGGTGGCAAGAAGTACTACAGATACATGGGCTCCCTCACTGTCCCTCCTTGCACTGAAAGTGTCATTTGGACCATTAATAAAAAGGTACTATTCATTAAAACCTAATCTTCATATCCCCCATGTCACCCATTTCTTTATGTGTGGGAAAAGAAAAAAAATTTATTAAAAAGAAGATAAAATAATATTTTTAAAATTTATTCCAAATTTTTTCTTTACATATGACAATTATAATTATATATTTAATTGAACCGTTAAAATTGCCTGATCATCAGATAAGAAGTGTGTCAAGGGCGCAAGTCAAGTTACTAAGAGAAGCTGTACAAGATGTAAGTATTCTAGTTTGACCTACCGCTCTAATAGTGCACTATAAAAATAAAAATAAAAATCAAATTATTATCATTGAGCAAATTCTTTTTGATTAAAAAACAAATGTTGAAACCAACCATAACTAATTATTGCTTTTGTATGATCCACTCTATGGCAGCATGCAGAGAGTAATGCCAGACCTGTGCAACCCCTGAATAAACGAGGGATACAACTCTATGGTCCTAATCGGAAGGAATAAATGAACTACGTAATTTTCGGAGCAAGACATTTTCTTTATTTTGATTTAAAATAAATTCTTTGACTACTCATTGCTCGTATATTGCTATTAATGTTTCTAGGATTTTGGTTTTTCTTTATTGGTTCTAAAGTTGTCTCTTGCATATTTATATATTACTTATTCTCTCCAAGTGGTTGAATAAAAATAACAATTTGGTTTCTTGCTTGTTTTCACAGACGAGGAAATTAAGAAGCAGAGTTGTGAATACTAGAAAAAATTTTGTCTCTCTTTTTACATTTTACCTAACTCCACTAAAAGCTCTTTGCTTAAAAGGTAATTTATATATACGAAAGTTAAGAAAGTGCTCTTAGATTTAAAGTTGAAATGGAATATATGATTATAAAACACATGTTATGCAGAATACATGTGTCAATTTCTATATAAGCTCAAATTCAGACACATTTTAATATCTTAAGACGATATTTTATAGAGACGATCTTTTTTTTTTTTTTTATATAAAAAAGAGCTCTTACTATTTGATTTGAATTTTTAAAAACACATTATTTTGACTAGCATTAAAAGAAAATCAATTTTCTAATATGTCATCGTTTTAGAAGACCTCTTCTCATAGAATTAAGTTGAATTTTATGAAATATATAATTTTTAAATACAATATCTTTTTTCCTTGTTGTCGAAGCAGTTATAAAAAAATTACTTTCCTTAATATACATATATATATATATATATATATATATATAATATATATATATATTACCAGGTAAAGACTTGTATGCGAGCCTATTTAAAAACAAGGCCATAGGCTTAATTAAAAAAGCCTGACCTTTTGGCCTGTAGGCCGGCCTGTTTCAATTTTTAAATAAAAAAATTGTTTTTTATATAATATTATTTATATTTTTTAAAAATTATTTTTTATATAATATTATTTATATAATATTATCGTGCTAATTTAGTCGAGGAGACTGTCGAAGGATTAATTTAATCGATGAAATATTGTTATGAAATAAATATGATTTGAAGAAAAAAATAAAAAGTATAAATTGCTTCTTTAACAACTCATTTGAAAATGTTTATATATTGCAATTCATAATGTAAACATAGTGAAATGCATAACTAATTTGATTTTCTGATTTTTTACATGCAGGTTCGAAAATATAGTGGGAATAATCAAGCTGAAAGGCTCACTTGAAGATTGTGATGTGCTAAGAAAAATTCAATCTTTGTCGTCATGGATTTTTATAATCTGTATTCTTGTTTAAAAAAAAATTGTCATAGACTTTTTATAATTTGGACCCATGTTGGAAATATTGTTTAATTAATGAGATATTTTATATTTTTTTATTTGCAATATATGAAATATAGGCCATGTAGGCCTTTTCTTTTTAAATAACAGGGCAGGCTTTGCCTTTATAATAAGCCTTCGATAGGCTCGTAGGCCAGATAGGCCGACCATTTTATTATGTAGGCCTAGGCCAGGAAGGCCAAAGCAAAGCCTGGCCTGCCCTGACCTATTTACACCCCTACATATAGGTAGGATCCTTTGATACCAGTGTCAAATTTGAAGTTTGACACCTCATCTGAGAGCCGTTAAATCAAAAAAGATCAATGGTATCACATGCTTAAAAATCAAAGTCGTTGATCTTTTTTAATCTAACAACTCTAAGATAAGGTGTCAAACTTCAACCTTGACATCGATGTCAAAAGATCCTGCATCACACATATATATATATATTCTGTTTTGAGTGTTGGGCCTTCAAAATTGAATTGTCTGTCTAGCTACAGTCTAAGTTCAAAGCAAGGCAATTTTCTAAACGATACAACAAGCCCAGATTCACCAACACATATAGGAACCAAATTCGTCAAATTTTATTTTGGGCCAATTAAAATACCGATTGGAATTATGCATGGTCCAGCTATAGGGTTGAGGGCTTGAGGTAAATATGAGGGATCCTTTGGCTTCGATTATTTATTAAAAGGGTAAACTTTTTTAATTCACACAATTTAATATCTATTTATATGTCATTTTTTTGGTTTTTTGACCCTTTTGCCCCTTATTAATTAATTAATAACTAAATTGCCCCCCAGAACTATCCACCATCGTGCCCCCTTTAGTCGATTAACGTGCATTTTTAATCGACTACTTTGTACAAACTCAGGAATTATGAACCCCGCGTTTTAATTGACTACTTATTAAGCTTGATCGATTAAAATTCTTGAAGATTTAATCGACTAAAACCTTTATGTAGTCGACTACTTTTCGAGGATTACGTTTTTTAAAAACCCCCTATTTCGCGAAGGGGGTTATTTTAAAAACCCTAGTCGATTAAGAGACCCCAAGGCACCACCTCTTGAAGAACCGATCGAAGCCCCTTTCATTGGCCGTCCGATTACACCAAGTCAACCACCTACCTTGTGAATCTGAGTTGGTAGGTAACGATTAAACCCTTGCATTGTGTTTTATGTGTAGTTTTTTTTTTTTTATTTCTTTCTCCTTTACATGATTTTGTTTCTTTTTTTTTTGTGTTATATGGCAGAACATTGGTTTATTTTTGTGGTCTTTATTTATTCATATTGTTTCATGTAATGAAGAACATTAGGGGTTGGGTTTTGATTTTTAAAATTTTTCGCAGCCACCGGTTAGGGTTAGGGTTAGGGTTTTGATTTAGTTATTAATATTTTTAATCTTTAGTTATCATTAGCTTATTTGTATAGCTTGGTTTACTCGTGCTCTTTGATTAATTTTTTTTTAGTATGCATGACTTTTTTTTTTTGAAAAGTTTGGATATTCTTATTGGCTGATTTTGAGTTATTGGTTTTGACCATTGCTTCCACTTCCATTGTAGGTAGGCTTGTTGAAATGGCTCCCTGAAGAAGACCAGACAATGCCGAAGTTGAGAGACGCACAAAGCAACATCAAGACCGGCCCTCATCGTCAAGGCAACAAGACGAAGAGCCTGCTCCTGCTGACATCTCGTATGGATAATTGTTTGATGATGACCCGTCGGTTCACGCTACATTTGTACGTGACCATCCGAACCGTCCCTTATGCCCCCCGAAGTCATTGGATACAACATTTTTTGCGGGGGAGGGATTTCAGATTGTGGGATTGTTGGAGGCATCACAGGCATCACATCTGAGGGTTTTGGCTGAGATGTTGTGTCCCTACTCAGAGCTGATGGTGCGGGCATTCTACTATAACCTCAGCTATGTACAGGGTGAGTTGAGGTCCAGGGTCTGCGGGGTGGACATCATCATGACGACTCTGGTATGGTTGGAGATACTGGGGTATGACTTTGATGCTGCGCAGACTGTGGAATATGATGCTGATAGCAGTGTTGCAATTCCTGGATATTCCCGAGTGGATGCTGTGGAGAAGGCCAAGAGGCCTGATATTGCATGTGGTCGTTACATTCACTATACGGTGGGGTTGCTCAGTGTAGAGGCCCGCATATTACACTATGTCATCACCCACGTCCTGTTCCCCCGAAATTTCAATCATTCCAGGGTGCTGGAACATGACATTCCTATCATGTGGGCTATCCGTTGGTTTATGTTTAAGGCCAAACATAAGGGTCATTTTCCATACGCCTGTCTGGTACAGAGGATACTTGTTCACTTTGGTGTTCCATGGACACTGAAGTGTTGAAGAAGGCCACAGGCTATAATTGCAAGTTCGGAAAGCGTCTACCGGAGCAGTGCAAGATTGCAAAGAACACGGCGGGTGTGTGGCAATTCACTGGTACGGTTGAGGTTGAGGTACCTTATGTTGCCCCAGATGCACACATAGTTGAGCCAGAGGTGGAGGATGAGGAGGAGGATGATGATGAGGCTGAGGTTGAGGAGATAGCTGAACCTGAAGGTGGCTTTTCTTTGTGTGACATCATGAAAGGCATAAATGACACACTGAAGAAGATAGCAAAAATGGCGCTAAAAAATAAAAAATGCAGGAAAAGTCACATCCAGAAAGGGAATGAAAGGTTTAGACACATACAGGGACGGTTCAAGGGTGTGGAAGATCGGCTTGCTCGTCTAGAGCTTGCACGAGGATAGGAGGTTGAGGAGGATGCAAGGGAGGCTGCTCATGTGTTAGATGACGACGACGAGGAGACGGCGTCCGAAGAGGAAGAAGATTAGATTTATGGTTTATGTTTTTAGTTCATGTTTATGGTTTTGGCAGCACTTTCAGTTTTCTACGAATTTTTGGCAGTTTTATTGATTGTACACTCATTTAAAGACTCAATGTGACTTGGGGAACAAAATTTTTAATTCAAAAAACAAACGTGGACGTTGTAATCCCTTAATCCCTAATTGCAAGTTTGGAAACGTTGGTTTAGGGTACCGGAATTTGTTTAAGTCATTTTTGGATAGCATTAGTCATTGAATCATGTTTGTATGGACAATTGTATTGTAACATGCTGTGCAACATAAGGAGCCAAAATTATCAAGTTTTTGGAAAAGTTCCATTCATTGCATTGCTTGAACATTCAATGTCAACGGATTGAAATTTGGATAAGTACTATTAATAGCAACATAAAGACACATAATCATTACAATACAAAGTCACATAAAAGAAATACATGAACTAAACCATGGTGCCTCCTAACATCAAGTTCATAACCGAATGCACAACATTGGATCAACTCTGTGGCATCCTCATAGGACATAAAGGTCTTAGTCGATTAAATCTTCAAGAATTTTAATCGATCAAGCTTAATAAGTAGTGGATTAAAACGCGGGGTTCATAATTCCTGTGTTTGTGCAAAGTAGTCGATTAAAAAACGCACGTTAATCGACTAAAGGGAGGCAGGATGGTGGATAGTTCTGGGGGAGGGGCAAATTGATTATTAATTAATCAATGAGAGATAAAAGGGTAAAAAAAAACCACCATTCTTTTCACGCATTTACAAATAAAAAGATATAAAATCATCAACTATTTTTATGAATAAAAATATATAAAACAAAAGGGATCCATATCTCTCGTTTGCACTGTTGCTTCTCCTATTCTCTTTCTTTCTTTTTTTTCCCTTTTTTTTTATGATACAAGTGGAATTAAGCACATAATTTAATATAACTTACTCAAACTCCTCATTATTATTACGCCAAATCTAGTGGCTTCTTATTCTTTCTTTTCCCTTTTTTTTAAGTCCTGGGAAACCACTTTTTCTCTTTCTACAGTGCAATAACACTATGCTAGATTGCTATACTGTACAAATTACAATGACCTCCAAAGAAGAAAAACCCTAATTCAAACATATGATTAGAGATCGTAAATTAAATATTGATAATTTCTAACTGTTGTATACGTTAAACAACAAATTTAATCTAAAAGTTCAAGAAATTTCGTAGTATTTATTTATGGGTTTTTTTTTTCATATTGCTACAAAAAAAAAAATTTATACCCATTATAATTATGTAATTTGAAAAGTACATAATTATAATATTAAAATTATTTTTTTTCTCTTTTCACGTCAACCGACAACTTCTGAAAAGAAAAAAAAAATAATTTTAATATTATAACCATGTACTCTTCCGAGTACAAAATTATCATGGGTGACATAAGATAATTTTTTTTTGCATATGATTTTCCTTTAATTATTTATTAGTAGAAGGTGGACGGTAATTATAGAGACTTTGATATCATTTAAATAATTATTTTAATTCAAAAATTTAAACTATGAGGTGAAAATATATTAATAATTTTATATATATATATATATATATATATATATATATATATATATATATATATATATATATATAACATACAGGGTACATACTTGTTCTTAGACCATAAAAATAACTATATAGACTCTGCCACTCTGGTACACACAAAATTTATCTAAGGTGGTGTTTGAGAAGGTGCATGGTGCCCCTCATCCCAAACTTCTCTTGGGATACAGTGGTGATTGTCTATATCAGGATTGACATCACTGTTCAAGCTGTTGATGTTCTCACTCTCCTTCTCATTGCTCGTTTCCTTGATTGGGACCCCGGTGGTGATTGATTCTTTCTTCGCCATAATCATCATCATCATCTTATTTTTGCCCCAAGTAAAGTCTGCCATCACAAGTAGCAGTAGCAGCAGTAAAACAAATTTGATCTTAAAATTCATGGGCATGGCTACTAAATTACTAATATAAAAGACTGGCTTATACTTATAATGTTCACTTTTTTTTTCATTCAAAAAAAGTTTTTAAATTATTTTATATGTTTTTTTTTTATCTTTTTCATTTGTATTGAATAAATATATATTAATATTTAAGTCTATTTTAATATATAATCTGAAACTAAAAAATAATAATAAATAGAGTTAATAACAGAATCATATTATCTTTTTTTTATTAAAATGAAACATAAGTTTTTTATTAAATAAATAAAATATGAATAATTATAATAGAAATAAATTTAATTTATATTCGATGAAATTAAATTTGAAGATATTTTCGTCCATAATAAAATATAAAATTACTAACGTTCAAGTATGTTAGCTATTCCTATACATATATTTCAAGAAGTATGGGTACTCGAGTTGGCCCTCAAAAGTTAAAATCTTTGTCGCCAGAATATTAAGGACAGGCAGGTCATCTGCTCCGAACAAATATATGTCCTTAGATTGCTGATTATTAGAGATTATTAAATAATTATTTTGGGTTCCATTTCTTATTTCTTAGCTAGGTTGGGTTAGATAATATGTCTTTCTTGGATGCTTCCAAGAAGAAGGCGTGCATATGTAACAAAAAAAGGAGGAGGCGTGCATTGTGCGGTTCAAAATATTCCCTCTCTTTCCTCGTTTATCAGCTAAACTTGACAAGCCAATATCATACGATGAGGCATATTTTTGCTATCAAAATCTTTTATTATCAATTCATTACCTATCTCATCATTATTGGATCAATATTTTCTATTTTTTAAATTTTTTTAATATTCTCTCTTTTTGATTCAATGGTGATTAAATAGATCATAAGTCAATAATAGAAAATTTTAGTAGTAAGAATATCCTTCATTGTATTATACATCATTGATCTTGACTTACAAGTCGCAACTACCATACAAATATTTTAATAAAAGTTGATTGTGCAGCTATTTGATGGCTAGATCCTCTATTTTGCCTAACTTGCAAAATAATAATAATTAAATGTTTAAAATTGGAAGATGAAAGAATTTTAAACCAGTTCAAACTTTGCCTAAACCTTTTTTTAATCTCCATTGACTATATTTAGCCATTGTTAATGTAAAATTTGTATATTATCAATAAATAAGAAATTAAAAAATTATATATATATATATATATATATAATATTTTGGATACAATAGTGGCACTGAGGTTTGAATCTATAACTTCGTGCAAATTATCCAAACTCCTTACTACTAAATCAACTATTATATTAGCTATAATGTTCACTTTCATCAGCGTTTTAATAATACTTTAAACAAATTAAAATGTTTTGTCTAGATGATAGAGATGTCTAGTTCAAAACTAGTGGATTTATATGGGATTTGATGTTCTCTCTTAGATATCTAATGATGAAATATCTTTGAGATTACTGATCACTGCACATAATAAAGACAGTGTTTGCCAAAGGGGTGGTGTGTGTGCACAGTGACAACATATCAGTAAGGGGGAGAGAGATTTTTTATACCTGTAGATTTTACCTCTTATTTATAGAGTTTACCTGTGGGTAGTAGAAATGTGGGCCTTTAATAGTCTGTAGGTTCAATATACCATTGTGTATTGCTTTCATGATAGGATTGTCATTAATAAGAGGATTCTCTTCTGATTTGCATGATTATCATATTTCCCTTTATTGGGACTTTAAGTATATGGGCCTTGTATAGGTTCATAACAGTTGCCCCTCTGCCCAATAGCTTGGGTATACCAGATATTGGGGTGCATCAAGTTTAAATTCACCTTTTGATTCGGGCTTATATACCCGAGATAATGTTATGGATCCGAGTTCTTTTATATATAAGTTTGGATCTTGTTATACATTCTTCAATGTGTCTCGGTCAATTTCGTATATATATTAGAATTTACGAGTTTAAATTATGTGTTGTTGAACAAGTTTTCATGAATGTATCCTATGTAGCACCGACACCGACACGAGACACGTGACACGATACGACACGACATGCCCGACACGACAGATATTTAATATTTTTAATTTATGTGTTGTTAAGATATTCCTAATATTTATATTAAACTCAATAGAATAGTAATCGTAATCCAACGAATCTAATAGTTAGAACTAAAAATGTATCACATCTATAATGCGTGTTGGATCGGAGATCTTGAGGGATACAAAATTTTCATATCTCGAATCATTAAATGAAACCTACTTTTGACGTCTTTATCTCTTCCAAGCAATGATAACACCTTTCCAAGTGGCATTTTCTAATTGGTATAACGTGCATCACAGGGTCGTGACCGAGGTAGAGGCCGTGATTCTAGGACTGCTAGTCGAGACATAAGGTTAATATTTTCAAGCTCTTCTTCCAAGACGGTGAATCCATAATTTTCAGCTCGGCCTATGAATATTCTTCCAAGATCTAGCTAACCTGGTACTTCTCGTATTATTAAGAATCCATCAGCAGGGATGGACACACCCTTATTAGTTTCAAAGTTAAGTGTAATGAATCCGAGCTTAGAAATTTGCTTTGCTTGTGTGTATTTGAGTTCTAAATTCATTGAACATGGCAATGATTTTATGGCCAACCTCATTTTAGGTAGTCGCCCACATCAAGGGGGTAATCAGGAACCGGGTTCAATTGATGGTGGTAGACGTCATCTTATTGATATCTTGTATGACACATCTAGCTCATCCAGTAGTAGTTTCTTTAATTCAGGCATCCCTTGTTTTAATCTTCAGATTTTCCTGTTCTAGGTTTTGATAGAGTCACCTTTTGCAGAGGTAGAAGTTAAAGTCGCCCTTGTTGACCTGGGGCATCAACCACCCACTGCTGAGTTAATTGCTCAATATCCTTGGGTTACTCTAGAAGTCCTAAGCATAAGATTCGATATGAGCGCCGAGGATGTGGCTAGGCTCCCCATTGGTAAACCGGTTGGATACAATGTTTTTCCTCCTACTAAGGATGAACCTGTTTGTTCAAGGATGAACTCAGAAGAAACTCCTTTCTTTTTCTTTTATCGTGATTTAATCACCAAAGTTGGTATTTAGTTCTCTCTCAGATTTATCCAAATGGTTGAGCATACATAAATGCCTTTCAACAACTCTGTTTGTCTTTGAACTTGCACTACACATTAGCTTTTTTCCTTCATTTCTTTAATGTATACACCTCTCGGACTGGATCTGAACCACTCGAATTAAAAGGTTGGACTAACATTTGGTGTCGTGCTAAGAAGAAATTATTCTCCATGTATAGTGACTCCTTCAAATATTTTAAGACTTCATTCTTTAAAGTAGTATTCGAAGTCAGACAAAGAACTTGGTTTATGACTTTTGAGGAATTTGAGAGTAAATTTCCTCTCTATTGGTCTTAGGAGCATCATCTACTAAAGTCGTCTGACTTCTGACTTAAGCTTTCACAAGAGGACAAAACTAATGCTGTTAAATTACTTGACCATGTGGAAGTTCATGGTCATGTTAGCTTTGCTTCACTTGTATCAAAAGCATAAGCCGAGCTAAATTTAATGAGTATGTGATTGATTGTTGATTTATCTGCTTTATTAATCTACTCATATGTATCTTATATGGAAATGTTATACTTGTTATTTGTATTTAACAACTTCTTTCATCTTTCTTTGATTCAAGCATGGATGGTCCCAGTAATACAGCTACCTTGAATAAGAGTAAAGCGACATCTAGTTCTGATCCCAAGGCCAAAAGGCTCAAGACTTTGAATTCTCACTCCAAACGTTAGTTCTAGTGTAGTTAAAACAAAGGATACGTCTACCACTCATTCTTTTTCTGGAGTTGCCACTTCTGCTACCACTACAAGAAAAACGTTGTTTAACCACAACATTTTAACCACATTTAAAATAATGTGGCATAATTTTATAAAATTTCTATTTTACTACACTATAGCAAGAATATGGCGAAATAAGCCCGGCCAATCTCTTTCCGAATTCCACAATCTCGTAACAAACAAGCCCAATTGATGTATTTCTCAAATTTCAACAATCACTCATTTTTCATTTTCATTCTTACATGCCCTGTTATCTCTCTTTCTCTCATGTGTCCGGCATCGACACCGAACACCACGAAAATCTTATTATCAATTTGTGTGTGCATGTCTCTCTCTCTCTCTCTCTCTCTCTCACTCAATTTCTTCCTCTGTTTTTCAACTTCAATGGTTTTGGTAATCTTTTCTGCTAAAGTCTAGGGTTTTTGATAGGAGAAGAGGATTCATTCAATTTTCAACTCTCTCGCTTGCAAAATCTCTGCGCAGGTAAGGTACCAAACGAATTCTATAGCTAAAGTCTAGTCTCTTATATTTGCTTGTGATGTCTCATTTTGCATTTGTCACTTTATAGTTTCACACTCTTTCCCACACTGTGCTAGGGTTTAACTGAAACTTCAACTCGCTCCTTGATTTTTTTTTCACGATTTGCTTCTTAAAAATATCTTCGCCGAAGTCAGTGAACTTGAAAGGGACGATGAAGTTCTTAGGTCTCTCTCTTTTTTCTGTGATTATAAAGTTCTCACTCTTTCTTTCTATTTGATACATGGTGATGGAGGTTTTTTTGAATGCTAATAGAGACAATTTGGTGGGCGATGATGTCATAATTACCCAATTTGATGTCTCAAAAGATATAAACGGCAGCATCTTGTTGAATTTTGGGGAGTGTGGTTTCGGTTCATCACTGAGATCATTCCAGGGTAAGTAGTTATAATCTGCATCTAATTCTTCCTATCATATTTCCTTGCTGTTTATTAATCTATATTTTTTTAATCTGTGATGTTTGTAATGTACTACCCTAAATCTCCGCCTGCTACAGCTTTCTAGGCTTAAGTTGTTTCATTTTCTATCTCTATCATCGTCTATTTCGTCTGATAGCATTGGTATTGGTATTCAACAGTTCTTATAATTTGAATTTCAAATCATGACAGGCACTTAATGTAGGTAACGTGTAGTAACTTTTTTTTTTTGGATCCTACCCTTTTGCTTAAACTCTATTAACTTGCTATTAATGGTTCAAAATATAAACTTATAAGATTTTTTTCCCTCATGTATTTGATGCTCACTTGCTGCTATATACTGCATATTGATCAGGTATTCTAATGGGGGATGAACAACAACAAATGGATTCACACAAGAAAATGGTAATAGCTTTCATTGTAGCCAGCACTGCACTTGGTGCAGTCATTTTGTGTGTGCTTTGCTTTTGGATTTATTACACCAAATATCCTTCAAAATCCAACAGGGAAAACCTTCAAAGTCATGCCATGTGGCTAGAGATCCATTATTTCGGTGCGATGTGGCTGGTTAGATTTTTTATTTAACCTATTGTAATATGCATTTAAATTTGATATTTTACAACTTTCAGGTTGATTATCCTCACGAGGATCAATATATATTTGCCACACACCCGCGTGCCATGAGGGTAACTTCTATATTCTGGCATATGGCTTTGTTTAACCAGATTCTTCCAAAGTTGCAATACCCTTTTGACCTTTTATCTTCTTTTTGTAATTTTAGCTTGGATATGGTTCAGAGGCAGTTAAGCTTTTAATACGGTGAGTGCATGGTTGTCTTCTTGCTTCGATTGAAGTGTATTGTGTAAACTGCATATCTCATGTATTACCAATTTTTTTATTTAGTTAAGGGCAATTTTTTTATTATGGAATATGCCTCTTCATTTTATATTTCCTTTGGTGATAAGGGAACTTGTTTGCAAGCTCTTCGATGGGTAATATCTTGTAAGTTTCATGTATTTTTTCATTTACTTTTCATGTGGTGAATTATATATATTTACAACAAGCTCATATTTGAATCATGGTTAATCTGCACCCTATTCATGTGGGCTTTATCTCAAGGGGAGATAATTCAATTATTGTTTACTGGTGCACAAAGAAGCAAAATCTTCAACTGTCCAGTTGAAGATTTTAATTTGGTTGGCTTGGATTCAGCAATTCAATTATTCTAATTTAGTTGGCTTGGATTCTAATTTACTGGTACACAAACAATTCAATTATTGTTTCCTTTCCAATTATGGCAGAGGATGCAGATGTGCAGAAAGCCTTCAACTATCCAGTTGGTGAAAAGGCTTGAATATTCTAATTTGCTTGGCTTGGATTCTAACTTGAATGATGGAAGGTGAGCACTTATGAAATTGAGGTTATTATTTTCTCTATTTCCTTTTAATTTTTGTAACAGAAAATCGAAATAATTGATTGTTGGTTTTAATTCTTATCCATTTAAATAGGATATTGTTTCATGGAAGATTGCAAATTTTTTGAACTACCTTATTGTCTATTTTAAGAGATGGTATAATTGTTAGAAAGTTGATGGGACATTCAATTTTCACTGTGTAGTCTGAAGGATGGAACACTCAATTGGGAAATGTTGCAGTTCAAGTCCAAATTTTCTTGTCAAGTTTTGCTCGGGAGAGTATGTTATATTTTAGTTAGAAGGAAACACTGTTGTCAATTCTCAATTAGGCACATTGAAGTTAACTCCCCATTTCTACATTTCTACCCTTCATGGAGTAAATTCTTATTCATTTTTTAATATATATATATATATATATATATATATATATATATAGGGAAAAACATTTCTCAAGCAGCTTGAGATAAGTTTATCTCCAGCTAGCCCCAAAACTAAGTTTATCTCTTGCGGAAAGCATTCAGCCGGCGATCGATCTCGTCACGATCCTCAGCAAGTACGGGGATAGTCTGCATAGCCCCCGTCAAGTGACTACCCTCACCCATCTGGCTCTGGGTGTCCTCCTGTTGACTAGGCGGTGGCGGCGGTGGAGGTGGTGGAGGACCCTGGCCCGCAGCAGGACCAGCCCTCAACTCCTCCAACATGACCCTCATCATAGTCATGTTGGCCATCCGGTTCTCCTCCAGAACCTCAGCCGTGGTTTGCCAGTTCGCATCTCGAATAGCGTCCAGCATCGCCCGGTTCGCCAGCCTCGTGGCTTCCTGGTCGGCTAGTCGGGCCGCCTGCATCTCAGCTAATGCAGCCAGGACAGGATCCGTCTGATCCTCGCTCGTACTCGTGTTCCTCCTTGGTGGCACCATGACTCTGCACAAGTTACACAAAGAATGAGTTGATCAGGCCCACGCCAGGTGGTCACATATGCATTATCATAACACACGCCAGTCAGAGAGAACGCAAAGTAGACACGCAACGACTCATCCTAAGTTATTGCAATACATACAGGCTTTTCCCTAGAAAGTGCTCTGATACCATAAAATGTAACAGCCCGTGTTAACCCGGATTGTTAACACACTATCGTATTAAGCCACGCTTAATTAAAATGCGGAATAACTTTTTCTTTAATTCAATTATGACGTCATTAACTTAACCAACTTGTTTACTTAATCATTTTCATAAAAATACTGCCTGTATGTAAATTGCAAGACAACTAACTGAATACCTCGTACATAAATATAATGTGTGTATCTAGAACCGCAGGACTACAACATGCAGCCTGGGTCAAAATCCTGATACATTAATTACAACATTAATTTAAAAGACAATAACACAATCACGTGGCATGGACAAACCCCATGCTCACCAAATAAGGCAACATTGCCCAATAACAGTCTCAACATATATAGCATAATCAAAGCGGAAAACATAACATAACAGCAGTCAATCCAGCAGACAGCAAATCATACTATCAACTCAGCTCGGGCCTCCTGCCACCAGAGCCCTCAACATTACCTGATCCTGAAATAAGCGTCCCCAAACGTGGGGTGAGATCTCTAACAAGAAATCTCAGTAAGACAAGGGGTCCTCAAGGAGTCTCCACCCCAAGCTCACTTACATGTGTAATATAAGTTCTAAAAACAGTATTTACAATATAAGTTCCAAATCATGCGATGCAGCAATTAATCATGTCATGTGTGCTTTCAAATCTACTGGCCAGAGAAATGTAGGAATACGTCTATGCCTACATGAGTACATGGATACTACGTGCACCTCACCCACAGCTTCTCCATCTTGTATGTACCACATACTCAGGATTGCCGTCTAGGTGGACACCACATGCATCTCATAAAAGCTCATTGCATATAAATAGCTCAACAACATTTCCAAAATAATAAAGCATGTAACACAGCATGCATAAACCCATCCCCATGGGACATGGTGGAACAACAAAATGGCTAAACCGAGGACACGAAAGCTTACCTTGCAAGCTAGCTATCCAAGCCAAGAGTCCAACCACTCACAAGTCCACAAACAGCAGTATCACAATCTGATATGGACCAATAATACATCAACATTTATGCACAAAAAGCATATAACTTAAAGACTACGCCTTTCCTTTACGTTTTACGTCTTAAGGCTTCCAACAAAGCCATAAGCCCTTAATCATATGATTCTGACTTAGTTCATTAATTACAGAAGTTCAACTTCCTTAAACTAGGGTCCACACACACCCAATAGCTTACTGTTCATACAGTACAGCTACTGTCTGCGCAGAACCCAGGATATCCGGATATCTTAAAGAACATATCCGGATATGCCATATCCGGATATCACACTGGACATATCCGGATATGTCATATCCGGATACCCAGATCCCATATCCGGATATCAATATCCGGATACCATATCCGGATACTGATATCCGGATATCTGTTCGACAAATATCCGGATATCTCACGACAGAATGCAGTTTCTGCATTTCGTGAATATCCATCCCAAAGATCCAACTTTTAACACATGTACACGTTAAAGCATGCATCTTTGAGCATATACAAGTTTATTTAGGTGTTGGTTACTTCATTTTAACTTTTTACATGCCAAGACACCAACTTTAAGCAAGATAAACTCATGATCATGGTGAGGTAACTTACCAAAGCTCAAAACAGAGGCAAGTTGTGCTCTTGGAGCTCTCCCAAGGTTCCTCAAACTCAGCCTAAGTAGGAGCACGAAAATGGCACTTCAAGATGGGTTCTTGCACCACAAGAAGGCACTTTGAAGCACAATGACTACCACAAGGTAGCCATCACTAAAGCTCCAAACTCATGCTCACTAACTACACACACACAGCTTTCTCAACTCAGAATAAGACCAACAATGAAGTCTCAAGGCTCACTCTCACCCACAAGTGTTTAAACAAGCATGAAAGGTGATAACTTGGCTAAAGAATGAAGAAGGAAGGGCAAAGGAACACAAAGGGTGAAGGTGCAGCAAAGAGAGCTCAACACCAGCACAAGGTCACGTAGGAGGCTGCTTCATTTGACCTAGAAATCTGTGCCCTTAAGTATATATAGCCACTTAAGCCATGTCGCGCAGTATTAGCCTTAATAGCAAAGTAAAAAGTCTTGATCCCAAACTCTGGAATCTAGACCTACGCATTTTTCTAAGATTTTTCATATTTTTATTTTATTTTTCGGAGCACCTTTTCGGTACGCGCTTTTCCATAGCCAGTATCAGTTCTGCCATCAGATTACGTCATTTTGACTTGAAACTTGTTTTACAAGTCCTACATAATATTCTAATAATTATCATGCATTCATTATAATTTTCCGGGATACTTTTCCGGTACGCATTTATACCGAGTAGCAGAACCGGTATCTGCGCTTTTCTTCCGAAAAGCGACTTTCAGCATTTTTACTCCCTCAATATAATTATCTAAGCTCATTAATAATTATTAGGGTCAATTATGGAATTATTTCCTAATTATCATAATTAATTCGCTAATTACCTTAATTAACGGTGCGGGTTCTTACATTCACCCCACCTTTTTAAGGATTTTGTCCTCAAAATCAGAAACATACCTGTCTCGAAAGTCGGAATACTGTCGGAGAAGCTCATCCTCTCGCTCCCACGTGCACTCCTCGGGACTACGCCCAGTCCACTGCACCTTGACCATCGGAATGATCTTGCTTCTGAGCTGTTTCTCGCCTCGATCGAGGATCTTGAGTGGTCCGACGGGAGTCTTTAGGTTCTCCCGAACCTCCACATCATCCGGCTGCACCACGTGCGAAGGATCGGCTATGTACTTCCGAAGCTGAGACACGTGAAACACGTCGTGGATGTTGGCTAGGTTCGGAGGTAAGGCGAGTCGATAGGCAACTGGTCCTACTCTACCAAGGATCTGGTAGGGCCCAATGAATCGCGGGCTCAACTTCCTCACGCCGAGTGCCCGTCCAACACCGGTGACAGGTGAAAGTTTCACAAACACGTGCTCACCCTCACTGAACTCCAGTGGTCGATGCTTGACATCATAGTAGCTTTTCTGGCGATTCTGCGCCTGCTTCAACTTTTCCCTGATCATCTGGATCTGAAGGGTAGTATCTTGGACGAAGTCCAAGCTGAAAAGCTCTTTATCTCCAACCTCAGACCAGCAGGTAGGAGTCCGACACCTCCTACCATACAGCGCCTCGTAGGGTGCCATGCCCAGACTAGCATGAAAACTGTTGTTGTATGAAAATTCAACCAACGGAAGGTACCTATCCCATGCAGAACCCTGCTCCAATGTGCAAGCTCTCAACATGTCCTCCAATGTCTGGATGGTCCGCTCAGTCTGTCCGTCAGTCTGAGGGTGATAGGCGGTACTCAATCTCAACTGCGTACCAAAAGCCTCCTGCAGCGCCTCCCAGAACCGAGATGTGAACTTCGGGTCCCTATCACTGATGATACTCTCGGGCACCCCGTGAAGCCTCACAATCTCGCGGACATAAAGCTTGGCCAACTGCTCTGTAGTGAAGCTCACCTTCACTGGAAGAAAATGGGCAGACTTGGTCAATCTGTCCACAATGACCCAGATAGAGTCACAACCAGCCTGAGTTTTTGGCAATCCCACCACGAAGTCCATGGAAATACTCTCCCACTTCCACTGTGGAATCTCCAGAGGTTGAAGCTTACCAGACGGTTTCTGGTGCTCGATCTTTACTTTCTGACAAATAAGGCACTTGGACACGTAGACCGCTATGTCCTTCTTCATGCCCGGCCACCAAAAATTCCTTTTTAAATCCTGATACATTTTCGTAGCACCAGGGTGGATAGTGAACCGGCCCTTATGAGCCTCTGCCATAACCTCCTCAGTCAATGGCCCTCGAGGAATCACAATCCTCTTCTGGAACAGCAGCAATCCATCCTCATTCCAAGACACACCGTCCTGGTTCTTCACATAATCGAGGCACTCTCTTTGCACTTGTGCCTCTTTGATCTTTTCCATCAGCTCATTAATCACTTCTGCTGTCTCCATTTCGAGCAGTGCGCCCCCAAACAAGGAGTTCACTCTCAAGTCTCTGAACTTCTCGATCATCTCGTAGTCGTTCATCATTAAGCTGGATAAGCTCACGGATTTCCGACTCAAAGCGTCGGCTACCACATTGGCCTTGCCAGGATGGTACCTCAACTCAAAGTCGTAGTCCTTCAAGAACTCCATCCATCTTCGTTGTCTCATGTTCAACTCCTTCTGGTCAAACAAATACTTCAGGCTCTTGTGATCGCTGAACACAGCAAACTTCATGCCAAACAGGTAATGCCTCCAAATCTTGAAAGCAAAAACAATGGCTGCCAACTCCAAATCGTGAGTCGGGTAGTTCTCCTCATGAGGTTTCAACTGTCTTGAAGCGTAAGCAACCGCTTTCCCTTTCTGCATCAGCACACAGCCAAGTCCTTTACCAGAGGCATCGCAGTATAACTCGAATTGCTCCGCAGGATCAGGAAGGACTAACACTGGAGCAGTAGTCAATCTCTCCTTCAACTCCTGGAAACATTCCTCACACTCATGTGTCCACACGAATGGAGTCTCCTTTCGGGTAAGGCGAGTCATCGGTAGCACCATCTTGGAGAATCCCTCTATGAACCTCCGATAGTAGCCTGCCAAACCCAGGAAGCTTCTCACTTCTGTAACCGTCTTGGGCCTCTCCCAATCCATCACGGCCTCAATCTTGTTAGGATCAACTGCAACTCCATTAGCAGAAATTACATGACCCATAAATTTCACCGCCTTGAGCCAGAACTCACATTTCGACGGCTTAGCATATAGCTTTTTCTCTTTTAGCACTTGCAACACAATCTTCAAGTGCTCGGTATGTTCCTCCTCCGTCTTGGAGTAGATCAAGATGTCGTCGATGAAGACGATCACAAACTGATCCAGGTACGGCTGGAAGATCCTGTTCATGTAGTCCATGAACACTGCGAGTGCATTGGTGAGTCCAAACGGAATCACCAAGTACTCATAGTGCCCGTACCTCGAGCGAAACGCTGTCTTTGGGACATCCTCCGGCTTTACCCGTATCTGATGATAACCGGACCGGAGATCAATCTTGGAATACACACAAGCACCCCTGAGCTGATCCAGCAAATCGTCAATGCGTGGAAGAGGATACTTGTTCTTGATTGTCACCTTGTTCAACTGTCTGTAGTCGGTGCACAACCGCATGGTCCCATCTTTCTTTTTCACAAAAATGACCGGTGCTCCCCAGGGAGACACACTCGGTCGAATAAAGTCTTTCGCTGAAAGCTCCTCAATATTCTTCTTCAGCTCTGCCAACTCTGGTGGCGACATCCGATATGGAGCCAATGAAATAGGCCCCACACCAGACAATAAATCTATGGAGAACTCTATCTCCCTCTGCGGTGGAAACTCAGGAATCTCCTCGGGAAACACCTCGAGGAATTCCCTCATCACAGGAATGTCAGTGAGATCCTCCTGTGTCCCACTCACCAAACCTCCCAACATGACATAGCCAAACGCCCCTGCTCTCAAGGCCCTCCTCGCCTGCAGGACTGAAATGAACGGTGAGGAACTGGCTGTGGACCCACCCGGAGACATCACCACTCTCTTGGCACAGCAATCAATCAATGCACAGTTTCTGGACAACCAACCCATGCCCATAATAATCTCCAAGTTGGCCATCGGCAATCCTATCAGATCTACCGAGAAGTCACGGCCATCCCACTGAAACGCTACATCGCGATGGACAGTGGAGGTCAAACATTTTTCTCCGGTGGCGGTGGTCACCCGTACCGGTGGAGAAAGCACATCACTGGGCAACTCAAGCCCCACAGCAATAGGGGTAGCAACAAAAGAATGCGTTGCCCCGGAATCAAACAATACATCAACAGCTGAACCACCAATGGTAACAGTACCTCTGACCAGGTTCGGAGCTCTGTCCGACTGCTGACGATCTAGGGTGTACACACACCCAGTAGTAGGTGGCACTGCTGGTGCCCCAGTAGGGACCATCTGTAAAGGCACTGCCTGCACTGCAGCAGCTCTCGCCGTCAGGCAATCTCTGGAGTAGTGGCCCTCCTTGCCACACTGAAAGCATATCAGCTGGCCTGTAGCGCACGGCCCAAAGTGTGACTTCCCGCATCCCGAGCATCTGGGAGCAGGAGGTCTATCTGCGCTCCCCTGACCAGAAGTCCTCTTGAACTGATTCGGCGCTTGCCGAGCCGCCATCTGTTTACCCTTTCCCTTGTTCCCAAACTTCCTGTCTCGCCAAGAAGTGGAACCACCAGCTACCTTCGTCGTCGTCGTCGTCGTCTCATCCGTCTTGGCCTTCTTGGCCTTACTCGTGCTGTAGAAGTCCTCAATATCACGACACTGCTGAACCAGTGTCCCAAAATCTCTGGAAGCAGACCCAGCTAAGTAACCAGCAATATCCTCACTAAGTCCCCTGCGGAACTTAGCAGCCAAGAATGTAGGAGTAGGCCTCGCCATCCTGAAGTGTGAAAACTTCACCAATTCGTTAAACTTGGCCAGGTACTCGTCAACTGACAATGAGCCCTGAACCAAACGATCAAACTCCCCTTGCTTCCTCTCCTGTGCATCATACGGGAAATACTGACCCAAAAAACACTCCTCAAAGAACGGCCACGTCATCACACGGCCCTGCATCTCGTAGATGAGAGAAATGTTGGTCCACCACTCATGGGCCTCGCCCACCAGCATGTAAGTGGCAAACATCAGCTTCTGCGGATCGGTACACTGCATGATCTGGAAGATCTTGTCCAACGCCTGTAACCATCTGGCAGCAGCAATGGGATCATAAGATCCGTCGAAAGAAGGTGGCTTGTGCTTGCGGAAAGCATTCAGCCGGCGGTCGATCTCATCACGATCCTCAGCAAATACGGGAATGGTTTGCAAGGCCCCTGTCAAATGACTACCCTCACCCATCTGACTCTGGGTGTCCTCCTGTTGACTAGGTGGAGGTGGAGGCGGTGGCGGTGGTGGAGGTGGTGGAGGACACTGGCCAGCAGCAGGACCAGCCCTCAACTCCTCCAACATGACCCTCATCATAGTCATGTTGGCCATCCGGTTCTCCTCCAGAACCTCAGCAGTGTCTCGCCTGTTCGCCTCTCTGATGGCGTCCAGCATCGCCTGGTTTGCCAACCTCGTGGCCTCCTGGTCGGCTAGTCGGGCCGCCTGCATCTCAGCTAATGCAGCCAGGATAGGATCCGGTTGATCCTCGCTCGTACTAGGGTTCCTCCTTGGTGGCACCATGACTCTGCACAAGTTACACAAAGAATGAGTTGATCAGGCCCACGCTATGTGGTCACATATGCATTATCATAACACACACCAATCAGAGAGAACGCAAAGTAGACACGCAACGAAACATCCTAAGTTATTGCAATACATACATGCTTTTCCCTAGAAAGTGCTCTGATACCATAAAATGTAACAGCCCGTGTTAACCCGGATTGTTAACATACTATTGTGTTAAGCCACGCTTAATTAAAATGCGGAATAACTTTTTCTTTAATTCAATTATGACGTCATTAACATTAGCCAACTTGATTACTTAATCAATTTCATAAAATACTGCCTGTATGTAAATTGCAAGACAACTAACTGAAATACCTCGTACACAAATGATAATGAGTATCTAAGTCACACGACTACAACACATAGCCTGGACCAAACATCCTGATACTTAATACAATTTTAACTAAAAAGACAATAACAATTCCATGTGGCATGGACAAACCCCATGCTCACCAAATAAGACATAATGCCCAGCAACAGTCTCAATATAATCATAACTGAAAATATAAATAGCAGTCAAATAACCAGCAACCATCATGTCAGCAAAACACAGATAAGTCTAACTCAGCTCTGGCCTCCTGCCACCTGAGCCCTCAACATCACCTGAACCTGAAATAAGCGTCCCCAAACGTGGGGTGAGATCTCTAAACAAGAAATCTCAGTAAGACAAGGGGTCCTCAAGGATCTTCCACCCGAAGCCCACTTACATGTGCAATATAAGTTCTAAAAACAGTAATTCAATATAAGTTCCAAAACTATGCAGTGCAACAGATATTCATGCCATGTGTGTTTATACAATCTACTGGCCAGAGAAATGCAGGAATACGTCTATACCCACATAAGTACAAGGAACACCACTTGCACCTCACCCACAGCCTCACCATCTTGTATGCACCACATACTCAGGCTTACCGTATAGGTGGACATCACATGCATATCATAAAAGCACATTGCATATAATAGCTCAACAGCATTTCTAAAACATCAAAGCATGTAACACAACATGCATAAACCACATCCCCATGGGACATGGTGGAACCACAACATGGCTAAACCGAGGACACGAAAGCTTACCTTGCAAGCTAGCTATCCAAGCCAAGAGTCCAACCACTCTCAAGTCCAAACACAGCAGTATCACAATCTGATATGGACCAATAATATATCATTAATTATGCAACACAAGCATACAACTTAAAGACTACGCCTTTCCTTTATGTTTTACGTCTTAAGGCTTCCAACAAAGCCATAAGCCCTTAATCATGTGATTCTGACTTAGTTCATTAATTACAGAAGTCCAACTTCATTAATCTAGGGTCCACAAACCCCCAATAGCCTACTGTCCACACAGCACAGCTACTGTTCTGCGAAATCCCAGAATATCCGGATATTCCAAGGGACATATCCGGATATGCCATATCCGGATATCACACTGACCATATCCGGATATACCATATCCGGATACCCAGATCCCACATCCGGATACCAATATCCGGATACCATATCCGGATATGGATATCCGGATATCTGTTCGACAAATATCCGGATATCTCACGATAGAATGCAGTTTCTGCATTTCGTTAATATCCACTCCAAAAGTTCAACTTTTAACACATGTACACGTTAAAGCATGCATCTTTAATCTGTTTTAGGTTCATACTCATTATACCTTCTTGTTTACACATTAAACATGGCCAAGACATCAACTTTAAGCATCAAAACTTAAGATCAAAGGTGACAAGGCTTACCAAAGCTCAAAAACAGAATGGACAGTGCTCATGGAGCTCTCCAACAACTCTTCAAATTCTGACCATGAAGGGTACACGAAATAAGCTACAAGATAGCCCTTTTACTCAATAAAAAGACATCTTTGAGTGTTAAAATGCCAACTAAATGGCCACCCTACCAAGAACAGATGGTGCAGCCCTCTCACACACACTCACAGCAGCTGGACACTGCCAAAAGAACACTCCTTTCACTCCCCCAAGGATGCTCACATGTGTTTAGGAAGGGAAGGAAGAAGGAACCAAGCCAAAAGATGAAGACTTGATCCTCAAAAGGTAAGGAAAGGCAATGAAACAGTATTCAGCAGCAAACCAGCTCCCTTTCACGTAGGAGTTTTGGCTGCCTAGGGTTTTGTGCCCTCTAATGATAGTATATATAGGCATTTAAGCCATAACGCGCAGTATTAGCCTTAATAGCTACGCAAAAGATCTTGATCCCAAACTTTGGAATCTAATCCTACTCATTTTTCTAAGATTTTTCATATTTTTATTTTATTTTTCGGAGCACCTTTCCGGTACCCGCTTTTCCATAGCCAGTATCAGTTCTGGCATCAGATATATTATTTTGAGTTGAAACTTGTTTTACAAGTCCTACATAATTTTCTAGTAATTATCATGCATTCTTTATAATTTTCCGGGATACTTTTCCGGTACGCATTTATACCGGGTAGCAGGACCGGTATCTGCGCTTTTCTTCCGAAAATCGACTTTCAGCATTTTTACTCGCTCAATATAATTACTTAAGCCCAATAATAATTATTAAGGTCAATTATGGAATCTTTTTCTAATTATCATAATTTATTCACTAATTACCTTAATTAGCGGTGCGGGTTCTTACAGTTAGCATGACCAGGAGGAACTGCATCTCTGTTGCGATCATCTTCATTATTATGTCAGTCATCCTTAGGACTGTCAGCTTGTTTTCTTTGGTCACTGGAACCATTAATTTGCCTTACTCGACCAATTCTTCAGATGTTCTATCTCGGCCAGTCCTTTCATTACGAATTCGACTTGATCCTCTGACACCCATATCTCGGCTACCTCTGGCACCTTCATTAATTTTGATGCCAGCATATCCATCTCTGACTCGATCTTCACCTCGGGATCGATCAACCTTTTGTTCTGGCTCTATGATTCTCTTTGGGTTACCTCAAATATGCTCATTTGCTGGTTTCAGGTTATATATTTTATATAGAAAGTCCATTTTTGAAATTTTTGAGAGATAAAAAAGAATACACTTTCTTTATTTGTCACCAAGTAGAGAGAGATGATATGACAGGAAATTCTTTGGCACTGAATATGTTCCGGCCCGATATCATCAAAAGTTTCTTACAATTGTCCGGGAACAGGTTCGTCTTTGAAGTATTTTTCCCTTCAAATATTTTTCTATTGGGGCTTCCTTCATTCTTTTTATTGAGCATAATGATACGAATTGCCGCTACTACGAGAATAACTTTTGCTTTCTTTTCCTCTGGCTACTAAGATGTTTCAGTTTGCCAAGTTGTCTCTTGTCTGCCCGTGGATTCAGCAACAGTCCAAAATACTATGCTTATTTTTAAGCATCTCAACAATTGGTGATTATCTCAAAAACAAAAAAAAAAATGTATTAGGAGGAAGGGCACGAGATATTTTGTTCCACCATAGAGAATTACTTGATTTTTTCATTTCAAACAATTTATACAATACATCAGAGCAACTTAGGATTTAATGATTCCCAAAAGTGGATTCAACCCCTAAACGTGACCATTTTACTTGGGAATCAAAGATAATAAAAAAAGTGAAAAAAATGAATGGCTCGATCATGTCTCAACGGCCAATCTTTGACATAAAAGAAGGTTCCATTTGAACAATTCTTTATTTCTATTTCGGGATACCTCGTCTATTTTTTTTCTTTTTCTTTTTCTTTTTCTTTTTCCTTTTTCAAAAAAATGTGGGGATAAATGACAAAAAGACATTGGACTATAACTTTTGAAGAGATGATGGAAGCATGAATTTGCGAGTTCTCAGCTGGTTTCTATTTTCCATTTCTTCCATTTGCTGCAAAATAGCATGGAAGATAGTTTGATTGATTCGGGTGTCCACGTCCACTGTAGGAGGTATCTGCACCACTGCTGTAGGTTGAACCAAGACTTGTGGTACTGCCCGGTTTGGTGCCGGGGTTGATGCTGTTTCTGAAACAACATCACTGACATGTACATAATCTGGATCAAACCCAGGTTCATTTTCGAGTTCTGGTTCATCGTGTGGTTGTTCTTCCAAAACAGGATCTGCCCGTAACGAACTGGGTGTGGTTGGTAGCTGTGTGTCTACCATGTTGATCGTGGCATAAATAATTTTTCCCATAAACGACGCCAATGTTCTGTCTAGATGACAGAGATGTCTAGTTCAAGACCAATGAGTTTATATTGGATATGATGTTCTCTCTTAGATATCTAATCATGAGATATCTTTGAGATTACTTATCACTGTACACAATATAGACGACGCTTGCCAAAGAGATGATGTGTGTACACAATGACAACATAATAGTAACGGATAGAGAGATTTTTTATACTTATAGACTTTGCTTCTTATTTATAGAGTTTACATGTGAATAGTAAAATTCTGAGCCTTTAATACTCTGTAGGTCAAATATACCACTGTATTGCTATTATGATAGGATTATCGTTAATAAGAGGATTCTCTTTTGATTTACGTGATTATCTTATTGCCCTTTATTGGGTCTTCAAATATATGGGCTTAATATAGATAAAAACAAAGTACATAATTCATTGATAACATAAATTTATAGCATGTAATGAATTTAAGCCAAAATAAAAATATATCTAAACAAAATCAAATATATCTTGTTAATCAAGTTTCAACGACGACCAAAGTCAAATTCATTTACCCAATATGCATGAGAATAACCGCGTTATGTAAAATTAAAGAAAAAGAATGCTCGCGTTGTGTTCCACCATTACATGTCCCACACGCATTCGACGTGCTAGAAATAAACATCATTCCGTTGACAACAAGATTTCTTCTAATTATTTATTGGGATTAGCATAAAAAAACTTATTTGCTATGAAAGAAAATATTAATCCCTTATTTATTTTGACTACTTCACTAGACATTCATATTTCAAAAAAGGAAAAAATGTTTATCCTTTAAAATGACACAACTTATATCCTTTCACCCTCACAAAGAGGCAGGATCCATACCTTTTTTTTTGTCAATTCTCTCTCTCTTTATCTATTTCATTCTCTCTCTTAAAATGACACAACTTTACATCATCTAAAATTGTACCACCACCGACTAAAGTTTTCATCCATCTACTGTCTAACAATGTCAGCTGGATCCCAATAACCAGAATGGTCCACAAATTGATTTCATATGACATGTAGCGAGATTAGTCTTGCCGTTGCTACAGTGCTCCACCAGAACACTGACTCTTTGTCCCAAATTTCTCTTACATTTTTTTTCCCTTTAAACATTAATTAACATCGTACAAAATTATTAAGATGGTAAATGAGGTAAATATTTTTAATATATAAATAGGCGCTAAATTCATTTAGTGAAATAATATTTAAAATGATAAATAATTTTCATTTAATTGTTGGGATATTTTAAGAATTATTGTAAATTTAAAAATGCTAATTTATTATCAAATATTTTAATTCTTGAAATAAAAAAAATAAACTCAATTATTTTCAAATGAGAAAAGAATTTTAAAAAATCACACCATATAATAAGAATAATTTACGATATTAAATATCTCTTTACTAAATAAATTTTATGCCAATTTTAAAAGAAAGTAATAATTACATTATTCATTATCTTAATGATTGAAATACTAATTATTGAAAATTTTGACTATTTGAATTCTTTAAAAGAAAAGGTAAAATTATTATTATTAATAATTTTAATAATTTTAATTTATGGTAATTGTGAAGCAAAGAAGTAGTTATGTCAAATATATTAAAATTATTTATGATGTTTATTATTATTAATTTAATAAATTTAATGTTAAAATTTAAAAATTATAATTGTTACTATATATCATATTTTAATTATTACTTACGATATTAATTAATATTTGAAGTATAAGAATTTAAAAGAGAGTAATTTGGGACGGAGATAGTGTATTAAATATTATTATTATTATTATTATTCTGTAATTTTAAATTAATATTTTTAGTAGAATAAAACTTAAGAGAATAAATAATTATATTTTTGTGACATGGATTCTTAGAATCCCTATAAAAATAAAAATATAAAATTTATTGTTAATAATGATTATTTAATCATCTATTTTTTCTTTCTCTATTCGTCTAAAAAATTTAAATATTTAATAAAGTCTAAAAATTTCACATTTTCACATTTTCACATTTTCATCTATTCAAACGAAACTTCACCAAAATGCTCACATTTTATTTTATATCTTCTGAAGATAAAACAACATCAGTATGCATTCATTAATGAATAATAATGTTTCAAGAATAATTCTAACGTTTAAGCAACTGCAAATTATGTAGGGTAACACTTACCCAACTTAAATAATCTTAAATATTCTAATTCTTTGAACAAAAATGAACTCGTTATTTTGACAATAAATTTGATATTTTTAAATCAATAATAATTTTTATGTTAGATAAATGATAATAATTTACAATAATTATTATTATTTGACTAAAAAATATAATGCAAAATTCTCAAATAATAATAATTATGTTTTTTACTATATTAAATAATATATATTAATTATTCATTTTTTTATACATAATTATTGTCATTTTAAGTTCTAAATATTTAATTTTTTTTCAAATAAATAAATAATTTTTGAAAAGACGGTAATAAACAAATGAGAATTGCATTGCCCAAGGAGACTTTCAAAGAACACCCAAATGAGTCACACCATGATGTCGCTAGTGACTGATTTGAGTTAAATTAATAAATAATTATCACGAAGGACTATTTCAACAACTTTATTATATTTTTTTAAAAAGGAGTACAATATTGAAACTTGAAAGAGTATTTTGTTGGATTAGACTGTCTTCTCATGTTTTCTGAAAAGAAGAACAGATTCTGTGTTCCCACTTCAAAATAGCCAAAAAAGGGAATAATAAAAAAAACAAAGGACATAAAAGGAATCACATTTGGGAACAGATTTTCAACGATAAGGGTTCACATTCCTTTCCCAAATCATAAATCATTTTAGGAATATTTTTTTTCCTTTTAAATGATATAATTTATGTCATTTTATTCTCATTAAAAGTAAGACCCATACTATTAATTTTTTGTGGACTCTCATCCTTTCATTATCTATCTTTTTCTATAACTTAAAATAAATATACACAATTTTTCTGAAGCAATATATATATATATATATATATATATATATATATATATATGTGGCATGTATTAATACTACCCGTATTGATACTGTATTATTTGTTGATTCAAAAGTTTCTAAGTGCAAATCTTTATTCTCTTTGCCTGAAACTAGCATGAAGCACCAAACCAGGCTCAAAGTCTTCCTCCCAAATTTGCTAATACTAGTAACCATCCTACTCGATTCAACAGTATGGACTGGGGCACAGGAAGTTGGTAAGTGGAGTCAAGTCTCGTTCGTTCTTGGAGTATTTTCATGCTTTGTGATTTAGTTTGAATCATTTGAAGTGTGTGCAGTACATGCTGTGATGCTAATGATCCATATGTGTTTGTGTTTGTGCAGAGGACGAGCATGAGTTTGATTACATAAAAGGGAGCAAAAAGGGTCCCTCACACTGGGGCGAACTGAAGAAGGAATGGGCAGCATGTAAAAATGGTGCTATGCAATCTCCAATTGATTTGTCAAGCCATAGAGTGAGAGTGGTTCCTAAGTTAGGAGAGCTAAAGAAGAGTTATAAGCCTCAGAATGGCACTCTCAAGAACAGAGGCCATGATATTCAGGTAATCAATCAACAAAATTGAAAAATCACTCATCACAATTTTACTCAAAGCAGCATCTATCATTCGTTCTTTTTCCTGGAGCTGAACAATGTCTTTTTAATTGAAAATTCCTGAAAGCCTCAAAAACAGGATTTTTGTCAATAATGGTGAGGGAGAGAAAATATTTTTCGGTTGATTCAAGCCGCGCACGAAAGTGATGCATGATTGGTGTAATTTGTGGCAAGTGTTCGGTGATGCATGATTGGTGCAATTTGTGGCAAGTGTGTATTCATTTTTATATAAGTGATGCATTATTGCATATGCGTTTTATTATATTATTGTAGGGTTTTATATTTATCATTTTTTTCATCATTCCAACTTTTCATCTTTTCCATTTTTGTGTGTGTTGGAAACAACACTTAAATCATGTAACATAACATTAATAAAACCCGTCATTTTTATACAAGTGATGCATTATTGCATATTCGTCTTATTATATTATTTTAATAAAATATTTAAATTTTGAATCAATCCAATAAAATCTTTGCTTTCTCATGTTAAAGTGTCAAAAGTCCCTAAAAAAACATTAATGCTTGAAATATTTTAATTTTACTCCTGTGCTTGAAAAAAGAAAAAAAAAAACAACAAAACAAAACTTAGTGTATGTGGTTGTGGTTGTGCGATGATGCTTCCAGAATTCCAATAATGCACTCAGTCTGATCTTTACACATAAATCAAACATTTTTTAAATTAACGGATGATGTTTTGTTATCTATCATTTCACACGAAACTAGACAATTTTTAGGACATTGATTTTCTTTATTGTAAGACCGTACAATGCCAACGCTTCTGGACAATTAACTTAGTTGTTGTTTATGTCTTAGCTAGCTGTCATTAGCACTTGGCAAACGTGGTTTTGTCCGGATTAAGCTATAACATAAGATATCTATTATTTTGATTTGGTTCTTAGTAAGTCAACACAACATAGATATGATATTGGTTGGTCATATAATCTTTGATTAAAATCTGAATTCTCTTTACAAATGCACCAATGGGTACAGCTGAAATGGGAGGGAGATGCAGGATCAATAAAAATCAACGGCACCGAGTTCTTTCTGCATCAATGCCACTGGCACTCACCTTCCGAACACACCATCAATGGCAGGAGGTTTGTCTTGCTTCACAATCTTTTTTCTTGTTATATCAATTTTCATCCATAGAGTGAATCGCTTTTGTTTTCTATAGTGGGGTCTCAGTATTTTAAATGTAGAATTTACTGCACATATTTTATTCGAAATTACACAAGAATACTTCTTCCTGATGGTATACGATCAATATTATATTATTGGTGTACCAAAAATATATTTTTAATTGATGGAAAAAGTTGAAACTTTCTTTTTTTATCTGAAATATTAGGTATGACCTGGAGCTTCACATGGTTCATGAAAGTCTAAACACAAAGGGTAAGAACAAGGTTGCAGTTGTTGGACTTTTTTATAATATTGGTGCGCCCGATCCTCTTCTCTCCAAGGTAGTTCAAATTCATTTTGTTTAGTGGTTCTCACATGAGATTAAGTCGCTAAACTTAAAAACAACAATTTTTTTTGGGATTTGGGGAATAAATAAGGGAACAAAGTCTCGCATAAAAAAAGAAGAAGAGTGAAATCCATTTGTTTTCTTAACGGGTGATACCCATTTTTTTATGTGTTACATGACAAATTATATTCCCAATATATAATGGCTTTTAGAATAAATTTATATTACAAAAGATAATAAATTTTTTAAAATGCCAATGTATTGTTTTCCAAACACTCAAAGGGAGGGTTACAAAAGATAATTATATCTTATATGATAGGAGAAATGATGAGCTTAATTAAAATATTTATTTATCTGAATAAGTATGCTTGAAATGATTTCAGTTGTCAAAGTACATAAAATCCATGGTGGATGAAGAAGCAGAAAGGAGCATTGGGATGATTGATCCCTCAGAAATCAAGCTGGGTGGCAAGAAGTACTACAGATACATGGGCTCCCTCACTGTCCCTCCTTGCACCGAAGGTGTCATTTGGACCATTAATAAAAAGGTGCTATTCATTTAAACCTAATCTTTAAATCTCCCATTCAAAAATAGTGACCAAAATATCACTATTAACCAACTTTTTTACCTAAATGTCATGTGAATAATATTATTTTTCAATCTGCCACGGGAGCAAGTTCGTTATCCGGTGTAGTGAACTCAGTTTGCTGACGTGTCACGTTTTTAGTGGACAACAACTTGATTTTAACCAAGTTCGCCTACATGGTGGGCGAATTTCATTTTTTTAAAAAAAAAATTTGATACTTATTATCTACTAAAATTGTGACATGTCAGCAAACCGAGTTCGCTACACCGGATAGCGAACTCCCCTGTGGCAGATTGAGAAATAACACTATTCGCGTGACATTTGAATAAAAAAGTTGGTGAACAGTGGCATTGTGTTCAGTGTATCCCATGTCACCCATTTTGCTCTGTGTGGGAAAGGAAAAAGTATTTTTAAAAAGAAGATAAAATAATATTTTTAAAATTTCTTCCAAAATTTTTCTTTACATATGACAATCAGAATTATACATTTAATTGAATCGTTGAGATTGTCCGATCATCAGATAAGAAGTGTGTCAAGGGCGCAAGTCAAGTTACTACGAGAGGCCGTACAAGATGTAAGTATTCTAGTTTGATCTACCACTCTAATAGTGCACTATCAAATTAAATTATTATCATTGAGCAAATTCTTTTTGATTAAAAAAATGGGGGAACCAACCATCTCCTTTTTTTTTTTTTTTTTTTTTTAATTATTGCTTATGAATGATCCACTCTATGGCAGCATGCAGAGAGGAATGCCAGACCTGTGCAACCCCTGAATAGACGAGGGATACAACTCTATAGTCCTAAACGGAAGGAATAAATTAACTACATAATTTTCGGAGCAATACATTTCTTTATTTTGATTTAAAATAAATTCTTTGACTACTCTTTGCTCCTATAGTGCTATTAATGTTTCTAGGATTTTGGTTTTTATCCAACCCCACCCAAATTATATGGTATACTCGTGGTAAAAGACACTTAATTGGTTCTAAAGCTGTCTCTTGCATATTTATATATTACTTATTCTCTCCAAGTGGTTGAAAAAAGAAGAAGAGCAATTTGGTTTCTTGCTTGTTTTCAAAGACGAGGAAATTAAGAAGCAGAGTTCTGAATTACTAGAAAAAATGCTGTCTCTCTTTTTACATTATACCTAACTCTACTAAAAGCTCGTGCTTATAAGGTAATTTATATACACGAAACTCAAGCAAGTGCTCTTAGATTTAAAAGTTGAAATGGAATATATGATTATAAAATACCTAATAAATTTTATGTTACTTAGAATTACATGTGTATTGATGGTATTGATCTCAAATTAATTGTAAAGTAAATTTTAATATGTAGCTCTCCTAATTAAAAATGAAGAGATAGAGAGAGATAGACTATATATATATATATATATGAGTTTTATTAATCTCATGTTAAAGGAGATAAGTTATCTCATGTCATAGAGATAAATTTGTGGGCTCCACCATATGAAAAATAAAAAGAAAAGAAAAAAAATGTGGCATAGTTATCGAAAGGTGCGTTGGAGAGAATATATATATATATATATATATATATATATATATATATATATATATTTTTTTTTGGAAAAGAAAGGATAAAATACAGAACTAGCTACTCATCATTCTAGGAATGGATATTCCCAAAAGATCATTCAAAACAAGCTTTCTACAACCTAGAAGCACTAAGCCATGAATGTGTAACTCGCAGTCTTGCACCACAACATGTGATGCCAGCCAATCAGATACAGCATTACCCTCCCTGGGCAGATGAGACATAGTAACATACCACTGTCTGTCAAAAATAAGTTTAATTCTCCTCACCAATGGAAGTAAGGGTGGTTATGAGAGATGTCTGAGCTGATCAATTTCGAGGCAACGGTAGAGCTTCCCTCTAGGCACACTTGTTAGAGAAAAAATTATAAATCATTAAAAAGGCTGTCACCTAACACCTTATGGATTTGAGTTGAAATAGTTTTTTATATGGCATCAGAGCTTCAGTGACCACAAGGTCAAGAGTTCGATACTCACCGCCCCCACTTGTGGAATTAAATAAGCATAAGGTAAACTAAAAAGAAAAAAAAATTGGGCCTATCACACTTCAAATCCAAAGGGCCCTGCGTGAGTAAGGGGGTGTGTTAGAGAAACAAAAATATAAACCTTTAAAAGGCCCTCACCTAATTTCTTATCGTTTTGGGTTGAAATAATTTGCTTAAACCCTCTATCCCAAGCAAGAGGCAGGCCTGTAACCATGCCCCATAGCTTAGCCATAAGCGCGCAACCAACTCCAAGCTTTCCGTGAAAACCCAGTAACCACCTACCCCTCTCATCTCAAATGACTCCTCCACAACTAGTTAAGAGATTCTGATCCATTTGAATTCAGCTTTACTTATTTGGACAACAACACCGAATGTAAGTCTCCACCCTTGAGTTTGGACAAAAGCTTTTTTGATGCAATCACGAGAAGTACTATACTTATCGTACAAGTAATAAAGTGATAAATGAGATATCGTTCTCACAAAAATTGTTCTACCAAGCAATAATTTATCTACACTACCAAAGTTGGATCAACCGTAAGGGTTTTTGTGATTATTATTCAAATATAAAAATGAAAATTAAACTACCAAACTAAATATCAAGATCAAGAATCAAGAACTCAGAATAAAGAACGAATTAAAACTAATAATGTAAAGCATAACTAGGGTGTTGATTTTCCTATTGTTAGTTAGTATGTAGGTGTTATAACAACCCTCATTAAGAAATCTTGAAATTATATAGAGATAATAAGGGTGATTAGCGGCTTATGCCAATTTTAAAGTAAATAAGCTCTTGATGTAAATTTTGTTGAGCAAATGAATAAATCGACTTGCTAAAATTTGTGATAATACAATTCATGTCAAATAAGGTAAATTAAACCCAAATGAGAATATTGATAAAGTCTAGGGGCCAAAATATAAATAGGTGAAAGTTTAGGGACTATATTGCAAATAAGCAAATTAATGACCTAAACTTGAATTTGACTGTGTAATTAAATTCTCCATGAAATTTTAAAGACTAGAAGTGGTCTTAGATTTGTCTAATGATGATTAGATAAATTTATAAAATTAGGTCAAAGTTCAATTAAATAAAGTCACATGTATGTTTAATTGCTTGGAAAATCAAAGTATGTAGGAAAAGTTGACTAGGTTGATAACTTGGTCTTATTTTCTATTAAATGGTTGATTGAATGCTTTTTTTGGTAAATAATTGAATGCTTTCTTTAAAGCCATGATACATCTTAAATTATATGTTTAAAGATGGACCAATCATATTAATTTAAGGGGAAAATGTGTATCATTTTGAAGGACACAAAGTTGTGTCATTTTAAGTGAGAGAAAAAGATAAATCATGGGAGAGAGAATGGATGAAAAAAGTTTTAAAGGTGTGGGTCTCACCTCTTTGTGAGAGTGAAAGAATATAAGGTGTGTCATTTAAAATGACACACCTTTTTCCCTTAATTTAAAGGGTGGACTAAGTCAAATTGAAAGAAAAGTTAATGAACTTGTAGTCAAACTAACTTGTTGAATTTCCTACATGTATGTAATTTATTTTATCCTTCCTATGTTCCGCAAAATTCTTCCTTCTTTGTGTCATGTTTGTGGCTGAATATAAGTGTGAAAAAGGAACCAATAGGATTTAAGATGAAGGTTGCAAAGTCTACAATTGTAGGCTAGTTGAGAAAGCTAAAAACTAAGCCATTTTGTGATATTTTAAAACTATAATTAAGCTAAATACAACAATAAATGAGAGGGACTATGTAACACACCGTGTATACCCGATTTTCTAACGTCAAAATGGTATTAGACGCAACTAATTATTCTTATATATACGAAAGATAATCATATTAATTCCTAATTAAACTCATGCAAAAACGTGAATAAACTTTTTTCATTCTTCATTAAGTTGTATTCATTACTTGATGTCAAGTTAATTGCATATTATACTTGATTTATTCAACTTTCTTACTTACAATTTACATATATGCTTACTTACACATTTCATTATCTATGTCTTAAAAGAAGACGTCCTTAAATTTAATTTTTCCTATTAGCCAATGATTGCTCCATTATGCCTACTTCATTATTCACATTTACACCTCAAATTAAAGCATTACAATTCTTTTTCACATACATATTTTCTCTAAATAAATTCCTTTATGTTTTGTTCATAAGATTGATCCTTATAAACCTTAATCACTCACTCAAAACATACATTTCTTGTATCCAAGTTATCATCTTACTTACATCCTTGGCCTCTAGCAATCCGTTACTTAGGCCATCTCACATATAAATCATATTGCACAATAATAACTAACATGATTAATCATATCATTACTTCATATGACCAACTACAAATATTCAATAGCATAACTTATACATGTTATCTAATCAAAACAACATGCTTGATCAAGAAGACATAGACAACCCCTATGCATTTTACAAATACAAACATAACATATCAAATGGCAATCATAGCTATCCATGTCTCATATTATGTTATAATCTCAACGCCTAGTATCTTGCATTGTTGATTTCTCCTCATCAATCATGAAAACATGGGGGAGGGTTTGGATCTACTGCAACTCCCTCAGCAGAAATCACATGGCCCAGAAACTTCACGGAATTGAGCCAAAACTCACACTTCGAAGGCTTAGCATAAAGCTTTTTCTCCTTCAACATTTGCAACACAAGTCTCAAGTGCTCCGCATGCTCCTCCTCCGTCTTGGAGTAAATCAAAATATCGTCGATGAAGATGATCACGAACCGATCCAAAAATGGATGAAAAATCCGATTCATGTAATCCATGAACACTGTGGGTGCATTGGTAGTCCAAACGGGATCACCAAATACTCATAATGACCGTATCTCGAACGAAAGGCGCTCTTTCGGACATCCTCCGGCTTGACCCGAATCTAATGGTGTCCGGACCGGAGATTAATCTTAGAAAACACGCAAGCTCCCCTAAGTTGATCCAACAGATCATCAATCCGAGGGAGGGGATACTTGTTCTTGATTATCACCTTGTTCAAGTGTCTGTAGTTGGTGCACAATCGCATAGCCCATCTTTATTTTTTACAAAAATGACCGGTGCTCCCCATGGAGACACGCTCTGTCGAATGAAGTCTTTCACTGAAAGATCCTCAATATGCTTCTTCGGCTCTGCCAACTCTGGTGGCAACATCCGATATGGAGTGTTGCGACTCGGCAAGTGCACCGGTCGTAAAGTAATAAAATGTACTGAAGTACGAGATCATTCCCATGAGGATCAGATTTCCAAGAACTAGTTCGCTAATCGTGGTTTAGTTGGACAATCAAGAATAAGATGAAGAGAATTGTATTTGGAAGAAATTAAAATTAAGAACAAGCAATATCATGCAATTAAAAATTGAGAATTACAAAGAGCTATTGAAAAAGATGATAATTGATTACGAATTAAAATGAGCATAGTTAGGGTTTCGACTTCCCCCAATCTCCTCGATATGCTATGAATTAGACTGCCAAGAATCCGTTCTTAATATAATGCCAATCAATTCTTTCTAAGTTAATTAGGGCTCAATTCCTTGTTACCCTAAATATATGTGATCTCAGAAGAACCCTAGTTCCCCAGTTATTCCCCATGAAAACATGCATTAAGATCGAGAATTTAACGATTGCACAATTACCCTATGTCTATCCCTAGATCACAAGGATTGTGATAAATTTACCAAATCAGGGTTCATGCACCAACATCCCTGTTGTCATACAATTCCCCAAAATCATTCTATAAGGAGCAAACTCATAGAAAGCATTAAAGATAGATAAATTTATTCAATTATAAAAAGAAAAGAATTCAGAGATAATTTAATTCTTAAACATAAAGATTCAACTGGGTTCCATTTACCCCTAACTACATAAAAATCTAGCCTAACATACTGAATTGAAAAGCAATAATAAATAAAAGAGAACCCCAATCCCCCATTGGTGTGATGTTGACTTGGTTCCTTAGTGTTCCAGCGCTCCGCAACAGGATTCCTCCTTCAGGTCTCTATGTAATTCTCTGTATTGGTGAATTGGTTCCAAGGCCCTCTATTTATAGAAGAAACCATATCTTTTTATTTTCTTGTGTGATCTTCCATTAAATCTTAAATCATATCTTTAATTATATGATTTCACGATTTGGATCTGTCTTGATTCGCATATGGGCGTTGCAACGCTCATTAGAGCGTTATAACACGCTCAGGCACAAAAGCTTTCGCGAGGAGAACATTTTAACGCTCTAGAGCACGTTATAACGCGCTCCTCAAAGGGAAATGCCTCATGTGGTAGCGCATTACAACGCTCTTATGATCGTTAAAACACGCTCAACCCGAGACTTCTTCTTCTATTTTCCAGATAGCCAGAGCATTGCAATGCTCATCTCAGTGTTGTAATGCTCTCCTTCATCCTTGAGCTTTGCTTGTTGGGTGATTTCCATGACTTTTATGATCCTTCATTCCTTTCTCAAAGTCTTTTCTTCATTCTTGCTTAATTCAAATCAACTTTCCTAAGAAATCAATAAAGAATGGATTATATTAGATTAAACTCAACTTAACATATCTTTCCACTATAATCATAAGTATTCATATATTAGACCATGCAAATCATGCAATATTAACCCTAAACCCATCCAAACCCAAGAAACTCATATATAAATGTGTATCTAAGTCACCGATCTACAACACGTAGTCCGGACAGTATCTTGATACATTATACAAATCAAATCCAAAAAAACAAATTCAAGGCAATGTGACATGGACAATCCTCATGCTCACCAAATAAGGCAACAAGGCCCAACATAGTCTCAGCTCAAATAACAATATAATGGAAATAGAACATAATCCAATCAGACATATCAACAGTCAACATGCATAATCAACTCAGCTCAGGCCTCCTGGCACCTGAGGTCTCAACCCCCGGGATATCTGAACCTGAAAATGTGCACCAAACATGGGGTGAGATCTCTAAAAAGAAATCTCAGTAAGACACGGGGTCCTCAAGGATCTGTCCACCCCAAGCTCACTTACATGTGCATTATAAGTTCAAAAGCAGTATAATAATATAAGTTCCAAAATCAGTGCAATGCAGCATATAATCATGTCATGTGTGTCAAGATCCTACCGGCCAGAGAATAAACATGCAGGATTTATATACGTCTACAACCTACAGTACAAGACGCCACTTGTACCTCTCCCACAGAATCACCGTCTTGTATGACGCTACATACTCAGACTTACCGTCTAGGTGGAATAACACATACATATAATAAGGAACTTGCACTTAACAGCTCAAAAGCATTTCAATAAACATTATTTCATGAAAAACACATCATGCATATAAACCATCCCTCCATGAGGTATGGTGGAACCAACAATGGGCAAAATCGAGGACACGAAAGTTTACCTCGCAAGCTAATTATCCAACTCAAGAGTCCAACCCAGTCCAAAGTCCACAACAACACTCTCACAGACTGTTTATACCAGCAATTATATCAACCTTCATAATCTAAACGTCTAAGACATAAAGACAACGTTTTCCTTTTACGTTTCATGCCATTAGGCTTCTCACAAAGCCATAAGCCCTTAATCCAATTGATTCTGACTTAGTTAAATGTTGCAAAAGTTCAACTTAACCAATTATGGGTCCACAAGCCCATGATACCACTCTGTCAGAACAGAATAGTGATCACTTCGAAATTCCCAGAATATCCGGATATTTGTTGGGGCCATATCCGGATATTTCACGACAGAATGCAGTTTCTGCATTTCGCGAAGTTATCACTACAAGGTTGCATTTTTAACTCATTTATACGCTTAAGCATGCATATTTAGATCCATTTAGACTAGTGATCATATTAGTTGCTTAATCATCTCATTAAACATGCCAAGAATTCACTTTTAACAATGTAAACTCATGATCAAGGTTCAAGAACATACCCAAAACCCAAAACAGAAAATAAGAGTGCTATTGGAGCTCTCCTCACTTCCCAACGGTGCTGCAATAATCAGCCCACGAAAATGACTAACAAGGATGGTTCTTTCTCTTCAAAGGTTGCTTCTTGAAGCTCCAAAAGCCAAGACAATGGCTCCCTCCAAGAAGCTCAAGAACTCAGCCCCTAAACCACCACTAAGCAGGGACCAAAACTCGGAAAATGGCTGACTCCACCTTCACCAATCACTCTACTAAGTGTTTACAAGGTTTAAAATGGAAGAAACAATGGGAAAAGAGAGGACTTAAGAGGTTTTTCATGCATGGAGAATAATGGAGGAAGGTGGCAGCAGCTCACACTCAGAAATATGACCTAAAAATATGTGCCAAGCCTATTTCTAGGCGGTTTAAGCTTAATAACAATGTATTAGCAATAATAGTTACACTTAAGCATTTTAATCCCAAACTCTGGATTCTGAACCTAGCCATTTTTCTAAGATTTATTATATTTTTATTATGTTTTTCGCAGTACTTTGCCGGTACGCGCTTTTACGTAGCCGGTATCAGTGCTGACACCAGTTCTCACTATTTTGACTTCAAACTTGTTTTACTAGTCGTATATATTATTCTAGGGATATTCATACACTTATTATAATTTTCCAGGATACTTCACCGATACGCATTTATACCGTGGAGCGAAATCAGTATTTGTACTTTTCGTTTGAAAAACGACTTTCAGTGTTATTAAGCCCTTATATTAATTATTCTTACCTTACCATAATTATTTAAGGTCAATTACAAAATTATTCATTTAAGCTCATAATTAATTAATTAACTTCCTAATTTAACGGTGCATGTTCTTACAATACCAATGGCTCAAAACAGAGCAAATTAGTTTTTTTGGAACTATCCACTCAGCTCTAATGGTCAGCCACAACAAGGCTACGAAAATGAACAACAAGTTATGTCCTTCCTCTATTAAAATGGCTTCTTGGATCAACACAAGCAAAGAAAATGGCTCCCACTCTACCAAAACAGTGAAGTCAGCCCTCACACACTCAACTCAGTGGCTGAAACAACTCATAATGAAGCACCTCTCTCCCTCACATTGCTAAGCCACATCAAGACATGGTGTTTTGGTGAAGAAAATGTGAAGAAAGGTGATCACTTGACTCACAAAATGAAGAGGAGAAGGTGACAAGTTGGAGGACACCAGTATCAGAAATGTAGGCACGTATGAAATAAGGATTCTGACCTAGAAATTTGTGCCTCACCTATTTCTATGTGTCTTAAGTTTTAATCCTTTAATATTAGCGCTAATAGCTCTGCCAATCATTTTACCCTCAAACTTCATATTCTGAACCTAACCATCTTTTTAGGATTGTCATATTTTTATTATAATTTTCGCAGCACTTTGCCAGTACGCGTTTTTACGCCGCCGGTATCATTTCTGACGTCAGTTCTTATTATTTCGACTCCAAACTTGGTATACCAGTCCTAGATATTATTCTAGGAATATTCATATATTTATTATAATCTTTCGGGATATTTCACCAGTACGTAATTATACCGAGAAGTAGAACCGGTATTTGCACTTTTCGTCAGAAAAGCGACTTTCAGCGTTATTAAACCCTTGTGATAATTATTCTAACCTTACAATATTTATTCACCGTAAATTATGGAATTATTTCCTAAACTCATAATTAATTATTTAAGTTCGTAATTTAACGGTGCAGGTTCTTACACCAATGCCCTATCTTGGTGATTCAAGACTAGGAACAAGCTTCACGCAATAGACATATAGTGTCCTCGAATCCTCATGATCATGATCCTTATCATAGATCCTCGAGCGAACACTTATTTTATTCCTATAACCTTTATCTTTAAACACATATTAACCATAAAATATAGATGAGATATAAATATGATAAAGATAAAGTTTGCTTAAATATATAAGTCATGAAATACTAATCAGTACAAGGTGTTCATATGAAAAAACAGATTATCTCTAGGGCACCCACATACTAACAAGAAAGACAATGAGAATTCATAAAGAAAACTCGGCAAAACAAGATCCATAGTGAGCTATTGATCAATCTTCTTCCTCCTCTCTGAAAACTGCTCCCCTTCCTCTCCAAGTGTGTCCAAAGTCATCAAAAGTGATTTGAAAACCATAACTCATGCCTTTTTAATCAAGAAAGTCCATGCGATTTATTTCTTTGATGCTACTTGAGAGGAAACATGAACACTCGCTAGTCTTCAGTGAGCAGGCTACCGAGGAGTAGGAAACTTTTGAACAAGTTTCCTGGACTTGCTTGCTCCAGCGAGCATGCCAGCGAGCATAAAATAATGTTTTTTTTCATTTTTTTTTGCTTGAGTCTCGCCTCCTCTTGGATCCTTGATCCATCAATACTCTGACTTGGTCCATCAATACTCTGACTTGACGTTCTAAACCTGTAATTATATACTTTTAAGTCAGAATCATACTCAATCAAAAACTTAAGAGTCCTTTTGCATTTGACAATATATTTTATATTCTTGACCATTTACAATATGATATTTGTCCTACTTTTGCATCTAAAAACAGTGTGTTTGACACTTAACATCTACTGTTATTGTACTTATCACTTCAGATTGTATGCAATTTTTCTCATATTCCTGCATTTTTCTAGTTACTGACTAAGTTTCAGTTATAAAGCGGGGTGGGCAGTCATTTATGAAAAATAAGATTAATTTAAAAGGGAATTTAAGATTAACCTAAGGAAAAATATATTATGACAATGAATAAAATGCTTTTAAATTTGTTGATTGCACTGCCACTAGCTGATATGCTTGATAGCCGCAAGCTTATCCATGCACAAACCTAGTCTTATTGATAATAGATTACTAGATTGACCTTGAGATTGTCAATTACAAAAACTTGGTTTTAAGTTTGGCATTTTTACCATCTAAGAATTTAGTTCTTATTTGAATGCAAATTTTTTGTTCAACCGATATAATTGCATTGTAGATATACTAACATTAAACTAGTCGGGGCTTGTAAATGCAACCAATGGGGCTGAGCTTGCGAAGCTTTGTAAGCATTGAGAGCATTGACTTGCTTCACTCGTTCCTCTTCATTGAGAGATGCACACACAAAAATCAGAATTCAATAGAAAATTGAATCAAAATCAGAAGAAAAAAAAAATTAAAGCAAGGGAATGATGGAGAAATAAAAGTTTTGAGAGGGAAAACATGCAAACCAGCAGTGAGATCGGTCGTGTTGATGGTTTTCTTATCGTTTCTCATTGTGATATGAAATGAGAAGGTGTGTGAGGCACAAAACAATAATAAAATGTGTTAAAGCTCTAGAGATAGCTTAAAGACGAGGGTGAAAGAAAAGTGATAAAGATCAGATAGTGATAGAGAGTGTAAGAATGAGGGTTTGACTCTCTCCTTTTAAACAAAAACCTGCCCCCCTCTCTCTTCTTTATTTAATAATTTATTAATGAGTTATTAGAGTTTTCCTTTTTTTCTCTTTCCTTTAAATTATAGATCTTTAGTATTTAAAAAAAAAAAACCTAATTACCTTCCCTTTCCTTTATTTAACAATGAGAAAAGTGTTTATCCTTTTAAATGACACAACTTATATTCTTTTATTTTCACAAACAGGTGGGACTCACACCTTTATTTTTTTTGTCAACTCTCTCCTGTTTTATCTATCTTTTTATCTTTCTTAAAATGACACAATATTTCATCCTTTAAAATGACAGATACTTTACCCTTTAACAATTTATTAATGAGTTATTAGAGTTTTTCTTTTTCTTTTCCTCTTTCCTTAAAATTTTACATTTTGTTTAGATTTGGTTTTTTTTTTTTTTTTTTTTTTACAAATATTTCTCAGCTGATTTAGTTCCTTGTTGCCATTAATTAATTATACTAATTTGGTTTTTCCAATGTTTGACTTTTTCCATATTTTATATAAAAAAATTTAATTTTTTCTTTTTACTAGGATTTAGTGGACCCGGAATTGAATTATTAAGAATATAAATTTTCAATGAATTAAATTAGTAAAAATGAAATATAAGGGAACAAATTCATATTGTCTATATTTGGTTAGGTGATAAAGATTGGCGTAATCATTATCTTGCAGTGGAAAAATCTTTTATCAGCAACACATGGAAAGCAATGGGTATCGAAAGTCAATTAATTCAAACCTATCTATCTGATTTATTTACAAAAGGAAAAATGTTTATTATTTTAAATGATAAATTTGTGTCGGTTCACTTTCGATCTTTCATAAAAAGGTGAGATTCACATTTTTATATTTTCTTTTCCACTATCTCTCATCCTTTATCTATTTTGTTATCTTACTTGAAATGATATAACTTTACATCCTTAAAAATTATACATATTTTTCCCTTTACAAAATACAAAAAACAAAAAGTGTGTGTCATTTTAAAGGATATAAAGTTGTGTCATTTTATCTGAGAGAAAGAGATGAATCATGGAGAAGAGAGATTGGACAAAAAAAATTAAAGATGTAGGTCCCACCTTTTTGTGAGAGTGAAATGACATAAGTTGTGTCATTTAAAAGGACAAACATTTTTCCCTTTTTTATATCTCAATTATATTCGATTATATTTTAATGGAAATATGACTTTATTTCTTATGTAGAAAAAACCAATATCTCAACATATTAGATTGTGTATATGAATATATTAAAAGGTTTTTGAGAGAGATTATATTTACTACAAACATCATGATGTGTTTATTGGATTCATGTAGTTATTTTAATTTACATATTATGGATTTGTTTGTTGGATCTGATGGAATATATGTTATTTAGTTTGAACATTTTGCTTTTGGAAGTGACTTAAATACAAATTGTGATGAGTTTTGTTGTGATTCATGATTCTGTTTGGATGTTAAAATTGTGATTTTTGGTTTAGCAACATAATTTGAGTATTTTGTGAAGTTGATTCATAGTTTTGTTTGGAAGTTAAAATTTAATAGGCTAATGAGTTAGGGCAAACCATTTATTTTTTTATAAACGAGTTAAGCCAGGCTAACAGTTGGACTCGTACTAGGCTTAAGTCCGACTAAATTGAAATTTTTGACTTAGACTTGGACTTTTTGGGAAAAAGTTTGGCGCAGCCTAGCCCACTTTTACCCTTACATGTAATGATTATTTTCATTACATTGGTATTTTTTATTTTTATTTTGTTATTGTTAATCACTTTCAAAACATTTACATCTTTGATTTAGTCAAGGACTAGTCATTCACACCAAAACAAAGGGATCACCCAAAAAAGTGTGATGTGGCGAAATTATATGCAAAACGTGGGATCAATAAGTTTTGGTTTTATACACTGATATATTAAAAAATGTAAATAAGAAAATTAATTAAATATAATTTGTAAGAAAGTATCATTCAGAACTTCTGTACGAATGAATAAGATTTCTTACCTATAATAAATATAATTAGGGTTTATATTTTGGGAAATACTACTCTTATTTTACATGAGGTAATTATCTCCTTTCCTACTTATTTTGAAAATCGTGTCTCTTCTTTTTTCTTTTTCTTTTTTACTTTTAAATAGCGGACCCTACTTGGATTCTCTATGTAACATGAGAGAACTACTCTCATGTTACATTAGAGTAATATTACCCTTATATTTTCTTATCTTGTAGGATTGCATGAGATAAAAAAAGTAGAGACAAATTAAATGTGGGTCCCATATTTTAGATTATAAAAAAATAATAATTAATTGGCACGGAAAACGAATTAGTATAGGAAAAAATTCTACTCTCGTGTGGCAGGAGAGCATGATTTCCGATATAATTAATGTTATAAATAAATCTATTGATTTAGGTCTCTTATTTGGGATACAAATCCATGTTCTTTCTATTATAGAGCATGTTTCTTAGTTTGGGAAATTAAAAGGCATATATTGGTGATTTTCATTACATCGTATTCATTATTTTGCTATTGTACGACACTACAGGGAATTTGGGGTTTAACGTCGGCTGTTTTAATGAGTGGAGGCGGTTTAAACAGCCAGCAAAATTTTTGATGTCACTTTAAAAACTGGCTATAAAAATAGGGTTACTAAATCCATTCGTATGTGGATTTGGTGTCAATTTTATCAACCGACAGAATAAATGCCGTTGAGCTTTTGCTTAATAATTAAAAAAATAAACAGCAAAAACAGCTGCTTTTATTTGTCTAGAAGCCAAATAATCAAATCTAAGTTAAGACACATCAAAGGCATTATGACTGATTCTTTAAAAGCCAAACCAAAATTAGATTCTTGTAAAAGATTAGTTATTATTGTTTTTCATCTCACAACCAATGGCAACCTCTTCCGTCCAAAGAAGATCATTAGAATAATAATCTAAAAGGAAAGTGAAAGGGCTTTCCATCTCCACACAAACTATTGACTCCATTCGAATGGCACCAATCAATAGATTTAGACCTTTAATACTATCTTCTGACCTGTAAGAGCTTCAGCCTCTAGAGTTGGTTCCTATAATAGTGTAGTCTCTAGCAGTAATGATATCACCACATATGGATCCCCGGATGCCTATCTTCCAATAAACCTATGATCAAGAGGTAAACAAAAAAATATATGGTAACACTTTTAGATTTCAGAAATTAAATGGTCATAATATTAATTTGTTGGTATTAGAAAATGTTTGGAGCAACAAAGAATTGAATGAAAAAATTAGAATGAGATGAGTGATAACAGAATAGAATGCCAATATGCTCAAAACAATTAAATTAGAAAAGAAAGGCGTAAAGAACTTTGGGATACATCACCCTAAAAACTAGCTCAAAGGGTGAGAGTGCCCAAGACCTTATAAACTCCACATTAATTGTTCATCCAACCAATGTAGGACTATATATCTCAACACGCCCCCTCACACGAGAGCCCAAGGATACACCACCCCAAAAGCTAGCTCAAAGGGTGAGAGTGCCCAAGACCTTATAAACTCCACATTAGTTGTTCAACTTACCTGTGCTAAGAAATTCCACTTCAAAAAAAGTGGGGGACAGCGAGATTCTGATATCATGTAAAGAACCTTGAGATACACCACCCCAAAAGTTAGCTCAAAGGTTGGGAGTGCCCAAGGCATTATATACTCCACGTTAGTTGCACATACAACCAATGCGGGGCTATATATCTTAACAAAAGGCATGTGATTTCTCAACGCATGAACAAGAACACTTAAACAAAAAACACTAAACTGCCATGGCAAGACAGTGCCAATTCATAAGCCTAATGGTAAGCTGAACTTGTTACATCCCCAATTAGCAATAATCCAAAAAGATAGAATGTTGGAGACTTACCTTTGCCATTTTTCTCGGTATGTCGTCCTACACAGATTGAGCAACCACGGTTAACCACTCCTGCAAGTTCAATTTTATTAGGATGTTTCACACAAGATTACCTTAATGCTTGGTTACCATCTTAAACAATAATAAGTGTTGGCAATTCTGAAACAGTACCCAAGAAAATGTGTTTATATTCGCTGTCTCGTGTTTTCCTGTCAATGTTCTGTCATTTCCTTCTCCATGTGCACTAATATGAACCTTGTGGTGAAGAGATAGATTCAAAATTGCCTTCTTTATAACCTCAAAGCCTTCATCTTCCCTTATGCTCTTTGTGCTAAAAGGTAATTGATATATGTATCAACTAGTTATTGTATCAACATGACAATAACTAACTTCTATCTATTAGATAATACGAACTCTTTAATTGTTTGATTTAGATTTCGTTTTCAATTCCTATTGGGGAATTCATTTCCCGTGCCTCATTGCATGAATTTTGAATTCAGTTAAGGGCACCGCCATTTGAATGACATTTTTAGTTCATAATTTACGTTCATTATATGAAGGGCCGGCTTGGCTCAGCGGTAAGCTTGCTTGTCGTGGTGTGTCAGGTCGCGGGTTCGAATCAGTCTCTCTGCAAAAAAGCAGGGGAAAGACTGCCTAGAGTATTCCCTTCCCCAGACACTCACAAAGTGGATATTTGAACTGGGTCGGCCCTTTAATTTACATTCATTATATGAGGAGTAATGGTAGTAATAGTAAATATATTTTTCCAGTTGCAACAGTTGAAGTAGCATGCATTAGGTAACTCAGATTAGCCTATACTTACCCCTGGAATGTCTGAGAAGCAGCCACTACATGTGGTTATGGTAACAATTATTGCAAAAAAAATGTTCTGTTTTCTTGATAATTTTAGTTATTAGCTTTTTAGTTTAGAGAATATTTTATTTGTTTGTTTGTGTTGGGAATCTAATGGAGTTGTTTCCTTCTTTAGGTTGATCCAAAGATATCAAATAAATAACATTTTCTAACAGATCCTCTCAGCTATTTTATTTACTGTTTCTGTGGGATTGATCTGGTATGAACCTTTTAGTTCCCTCCTCTTTCACTCTCTCTCTATCTCTCTCCCTGCTCATACCTGAAAGCTTCATTTGTTATCTTAAGAAATATATATGCCTTTCGGGTTATGGGTGTTGTTATACTTCAAAAATACATAGGAAGCTTGGTGGGATTGGAACTTCAGGTATTGGCTCAAGTACTTCCTACGTCCCCAAGGAACTAAATAAGGAAGTGAAGCCAAAAACGGTTGACTTTTCAAGATGTATTCTGACTAACATAAATCATATTCATATTATATAAAGGTACACGTTATATTTACAAACTTTTTTGTTTATAAACTCTTACAAACTATACTATGTAGGACCGGTCCTACCCAGTCCTACATTAGTGTAATTACAAAAAAAGTTTGTAAACGGATCATATCCCTCATATAAAAGGGATTTACATCTATCATTTAACATGACCACAATAATTTTCTTACACACACGACATTTGGTGGGACTCGCAATTTTTAAAGCAAAAAAAAAAAAAACTACGGCACGCAAAACGAATCTCTATAATATACCATAATCACTTTTCCTACTACATAATTCTTATAAAACCTTCTATAAAATGTCAAAATAGTTAATTCTTTGTTTCTTGAAAATTAGATGATTTGTTACTTAGCAAATAGCAATTAATCAGCTACAAAATTTGGGCAGTCGCTTAAAAGTTTGGATGAGAATGTTGTAAGTTCAATTGGTTAATGAATAATACAATACACGCACAATCCTTTTTTTTAATCCAAATAAAACAGTCCTGGCTTATCAATTATTCATAACATGTTATTTCATTGACCATTGAACAAGTTCTGAAGTATATTTAATTCTATATGAATTGGTTCATTTAAAGTTTGTTCCTTACTCTGGGAGTTTTATTTGGACTCTATGGGGATTAGATTTCTGAGGAGTTAGTCTGCTGTTCTTCTTTATTCTTTTGATTCCTTTTGAGACGTTCCAAAAAAAATTATTTATTTATTTGTATTAGAGATCTTGTTTGTAGATCATACAAAATTACCAACATACCAGAATTCTTTTCCACAAAGCCTTATATAATTTCTCTCTCTCTCTCAGAATGTCAAAACATTTAAGGATGTGAAAGGTTGTGATGATGCAAAGCAAGAACTTGAGGAAGTTATGGAGTACCTAAAAAATCCAAATAATTTACTCCCCTTGGAGGAAAGTTGCCAAAGGTCTGACATGGTTTGTCTTTTTGTTCAATTTTCTACATGACAACTTTTGCTTATATTTTCTCCTTTAAATAAAGGGTAATGTGTGTCATTTTAAATGATATAAAGTTATGTCATTTTAAGAGAGAGAAAGAGATAGATAAAGGAAGAGAGAGAGTTGACAAAAAAAATAAAAGTGTGGGTCTCACCTCTTTATGAGAGTGAAAGGATATAAGTTGTGTCATTTAAAAGGATAAACAGTTTTCCTTTACTCGTCATTACCCCAACTAGGTTATGAAGACTAATTCTTGTTCCTTGTGAATCTTATAACATTTTTGTTAAGGCTTGCTTTTATTTTAGGAAGCATGTGATGATAGTCAAATATAGTATCTGTGATACATGTAATAAATACTTAGCTGATGAAGAATTTTAAAATTTATTGATAATTTCAAATGCAGTGTAAAGTAAAATCTTTTTTCAAACTTGAAAAAAAATAGCAGATACATTAATCATGTATCACTACATGAAAGACGTGTGCTCTGCTTATGACATCATGGTAAAACAGATTAACCATTAGAGATATTCCTAATATTTTCATAATAGATTTTAGAAAAACCATGATCTTATAGTTTTGACACTCTATACCTTTAACATTTTCCCAATAATCATGGGCTTAAAACCTTGTCAAATTTTGTTTGTTTTTGCATTGAGCATTCATTACTCATGAATTATATGTGTGATTTCAATCTCCTCTTTATAAATTCTTTGTATGAGGATTAGGTTTCCCTCCCGGTGTATGAGTTGATATCATATTTATACTATCTCCATACACAAATTGTTTTTACAAGAATAAACATGCTAGCGTTCGGTCACCAGGCTCACCACAATATTATGGATTCTTTTTAGTTGCTTTCATTGCTTGCTGCTATGCTGATGAACTTGCTTGTCTAACTATAAAATGCCATGCCTTTTAATGTGCATTGGAAATTAAGGATTTGTTTGTTTGTTTCTTTATCGTCAAGTGAGCCTTGAACATTTTTTTCCGAGGGATTCTCTTGACATGACCATTTGTAGGGATGTGCATGGGTTCGAACCGAACCGGAATTTTTGAAAAACCGAACCGAATTGTTTTAAATGGTTGGGTTCGAAAGTGGTTCGGTTCGGTTCGGTTCAAAACTGGTTCGGTTCGGAAGTGGTTCGGGTCGGCCCTCTTTTGGAAAGAAAAAAAAGTTATAAAAATTAATTTGGTTCGGATTGAAAGTGGTTCGGTTCGGATTGAAAGTGGTTCGCTTCGGTTCAGAAACGGTTCGGTTCTTAAACCGGTTCTAAGATCCGGTTCGGTTCTTAAACCAGATCCGGTTCGATTCATGAACCGGTTCTTCAAAAACAGGTTCGGTTTATAAACTGGTTTTTTAAAACCGGTTATTTTATGGGGTGATTCGGTTCGGTTCGGTTCGACACAATTTTTTGATTATTTTGCACCTCCTTCACCACTTGGAACTGGAAAAACTTTGCTAGCCAAGGTCAGTTTGTTTCTACTCTGCATGTTTTAATATATTTTTGTACAACTTTTTTAAAGTTCTTGTTTTTAGAACTAGAACTTATTTGTCTCCCTGTGTGCTTTCTTGTTTTAACTTTGATATTATTCACATCTTGACTCCACCATCTCATTACATAATTTGTGCTTCTAAGCTTTAACTAAAAGAAAAAGCTGAAACCCACTGGGTAACCTACATGAAAGGACACTAATCTTTGATATATATTTTATTTTTTTAAAAATGTATGACACTGATGAATAGTTAGTTGATCAACCAGTTGTGAGCTGGTGATTTGGATATCTATCGGCAAATTTATTCTCTTCTAGCATTGTCCCTATAGTTTGGATCACATCACAACAGGAGCAAGTAGTGATCTTCGCACGGCTACTAAGCTTGCCTAATATATGGTAATTTTCTGCTTCCTGTTTAATGTCAAGTGCAGTCTCTTCACCTGTGTACCTAGGGTTTATTTTTATTGACTTCGGCTAAAAACTCGTTTGGTAAGACTAGTTTTATAAAAAATGTGTTGAAAATTATAACTATTTTTTTATTTTTAGAATCAAATTTAGAGAACATGTCTGAATTGTTTTTGTTTTCTATTTTGGTTTTTAACTTCCATAAAAAAAAAATATAAAAAACAACTATTTCCATAACTATTTTACAAAAAAAAAATTTAAGAACAAAAAAACCAAAACAGAATCAAACAAGCAATTTATCTTTGCCTCAAGAACCAATTAAAAGAAGAACCAATTAAAAGCGAGTTTGGTTTCCACATTGAATCCCAAATGGGAAGATTTTATAAAGGATATTTCTTTATACGTAATATGACTTGAACCTTTTCAAACAGAAAATCAGGTACGCAATATATAAAATACATCCATCATAAGATATGCTTTTTATTTAACTTTTTTATGTGGGAATCTGTTCAGTTTTGCATTGATAACCATCTTATCCTTTACAAAATTTCAGTTTGTATATGTTCCTAAGTAAGAAAGGGAATAATCATTTTCACCTAGTTAAAGTTTGATTTTAGTAGATGCAAACATTTTCAAATCATATGCAGGGAATCCAAATTTAAACTAACATACCAAAAATAATTGCAAAAACAAACTTTTCCATTCTTGTTTATGGTCTTAAATTTGAGTTATTAATTTCGGGTATTAATGTTGAGATCTAAAAGAATGATGATGGGCAGGACTATGCATGGGTGATGCAGGGAATGATATTTCTATTCTTGGAATTCATGGACAGGTGTGTGGTTAAACGATAATGGCTGTAGTTGTTTTATTATGTAAGAATATTGGGCATTTATGGTCATATAAAGGTTTGTCTGGTTGATTGGATTCTAAAATATAGTCAATATTCATGTCAATAATAAATTGTTATTTGATATATATGTTACTATTTGTGATCTTTTTCTGTACTCCTTCCCTTAGGTCATATGCATTTGGAGGGGTTTTAATACAAACATTATCCTCGGGATAATTAATTTTGCAGAAAAATTTTCTTTCTTCATGATTTTCAGACGATATCAGTGAGTGTTATTTTTCTTGACAGAGTTACAACTTAATTTTGTAACTTTGTACTTCAATGTACCATATTATTTTCCATGCCTTAAAGATGAAGTTCATAGAACCATTGGTGCTAGATTATAACTCGGTTAACAAATCAGGTGATGGGATGGGGCCCAATTTCCAACTTGTGATATATAAACCTCTCAACTTCCAAATATATTGGCAGTCTAAAGCTACCACAAATATGACAAATAATGGAGGTTTGTACCAGCCAAAATAATGTGAAACAAATTGTGGGAGTCTACACCCTCCAGGAAGTGCAACATTTGTGGGGGTTTAGAACATCCGGAAAATATTCCAACAACTTGTGGCGTTGCACACAAAGACACCAGAAAATATATTGTGGTGCGTGCGATATTGGCATTTGTTTTGGATGCCACAAATATCCTTTGTGAGGGTTAAAGACCCCACTGTTTGAAAATATAACCCTCACAAAATACTTAAATTTTTGTAGTGAACTATGATTTATGACAAAGGCATGTCCAAAAACCTGTAATTGGTGTGGCTTCTTGAACCATTCCAATCACCTTGTCAGGGTTAAAACCAAAACAATTAGTAAAATTATCATAAGATAAGAAATACAGTACCTCAATTAGTTTTGGATCAACGAAGAGCAGCTTGTTCAGTAATTCTCTATCAACAGACAAAAATGTAATACGTTTAATTAGAAGATACAAAACTAAGGGAAAAGAGAATAAGCACAAAATTGCCTTCTTTATCATAAGATAAGAAATACAATACCTCAATTATTTTTGGACTTTACCAACTTAATTGGTGCATAGCCACCAAGTGGCAACTACGTCATCCCCCTCCCTGGTTGCATGTACGCCACATGCTTAGCTAAGTTGACACCCTCTCATTATCCATGGTGAAACACCATTGACCAACATCTCATCAATTCAATATTTTGCATCTTCAAACACATTCACGGTAAAGACTCTGATGGAGAAGTATTCGAATACTTTTCGGGTAGTATTTGAATACTTGTCCATTGGTAATCGAATACTCCTTATAGGAGTATTGGGATACTGATGTGCCTTCAGCACATAAGTAAATTCAAGCCAAAAAGAGAAAAATAATGAACTATTCCTCATTAAAAATGCAACATTTCTTATTGTATTTCTTAAAATCCAAATTCAGGAGTGTTCAACTGCTTTTATGCTCATTTCGTAGGAAAAGCAAACAAATTTGGAAGAAAAATGAGGATTGGCCAAAGAGAAGATCCACGCTTACAGCGTGGGGTTGACGCTGATGGCATGGGAATTTAGGAAGACCCACGCTCACAGCGTGGGATTGACGCTCATGGCATAGGGGAACAGAAGCATCCACGCTCACAGCGTGAGATTGACGCTGATAGCGTGAAAAGTCAGAGGCATCCACGCTCATAGCGTGGAACTGACGCTGATATCATCAGTTGCGGAAGCCACAACCGTGTTTTCAAAAGGGCAGAATTGGAAAAGAAGAAATATTTTTATTTAAATGAGGAATTAGGTCATGAGAATGGGATCTCATATTTTCTGACCTAGGAGGAGGACCGTCGGGTGTGGAGAGCTCAGATCTGCGTTCTTCGTTCTTCGTCATCGTTCTTTTATATTGTAATTTACAATTCTTGTTGAATTTTATTCAAGATCAGCCATGACTATGGTTGGCTAGATCTTTTTATTGTGGTAAGGGTCATAACCCTAATGTGAACCCCTTGTAGTTTGGATCTGAGTTATATATGTTTATCTTTTTGCATCTATTTTCCTTCGTTCTTCATCTCGTTGTTCTTTTAGATCTTATCATTCTAACAGATCACTAGGGTTATGATTCACAATAGGAATATTGGGATCCTAATTCCTGACAAGGAGAAAGCAAGACCCTAACTGAACTGAGTAACAGGCATAAAAT